>CAUHTR010003959.1:0-31577 GCA_959609185.1 Schmidtea polychroa | reverse complement strand
AATATATATATATATATATATATATATATATATATATATATATTGAGATTTACTAGTGTCCTTTCATAAATCCAATTTTCTAAATCTACAATTTCCCTGTAGAGATGATTCAATTTCTGAATCTCTGATAAGCGTTGTTTCTTTTCTAAGCAAAGGTCTCTAAGGCCTGCATAAACTTTATCCACATGACTCTGTGCCAATGCAATTCTATCAGCTTGAGGATGATCTTTTTCAATTAAAAGACGACTCCTAGTGCCTAAATTTTAAAGATAGATAAATTAGTTTTTAATAACTTTTTAATAAGAACTTAGATAATTTTTTGAGATATTTTGTTGATTGTCAACACAATGTAAAACTAATATTTATCGTTAATAATTTTTGTTAACAAAATTCTTTATTTCAAACGTTCATCAGAATTATGCCAAGATAAAATGGTATTGAACAGTCTTTTACTATTCAGTAGTTATGTAACCTTTAGTTACAAAAAAATAGCTTCATCGGCGGGCAAAGAGGTTAGGGAAAAGATCATCGAGATTCGAAATTCGGTGATGAAACGAATATTCTTGGGTTTTAGATAACCTTCTTTGTACTAATAATGCACTCGAAGTCGGCAAAATTATGAATTTTATTTCTTATCAAAAAAAATCGTAAGCAAAAATTTGTGTGGACTTTCAAATATCATCATTAAGTAACTAAAAGTAAATTATTTTTTATTTAGTGAATGAAATTCTTTCAATTAATTGAATTTTTGCCTGAATTATTGCAATTTTCTTTGTTTTAATAGGTTCTCATTTTTATTTATTGAACTTTTTATTTTGATTTAATTAGCATAATTTTTTCTTTCAATTTTAAATTTAAACAGCTTTGATTTCATTTTAATTTTTTAAGATTTCGTATACTTAAAAATCTAAATTTCACTATAACAAAAAGTAATAATTTGATAAGTTTGACAGAAACGATATTTATATGAAAAATATTGAAAATTAAACTTTTCATATTCAACTTAATTAATTAGGTAGCTTCAAAAATTGATTTGATATAAAATTAGAAGCAGTTTCAGAATTATTCGAAAAATAAAGTTAATTTAAAATAAAAAGGAAACTTTTCAGTTGTATAATTTTACTACTTTCAATTTATCAGTAATGAAATTTATTTTATTTTTAAATGTTTTTGACAATTATCTTAAACTATATAAAAATAACTTTAATTCATTATTTATGATAATAATAAATCAAATACCAAGTTTTGTAATTTCTTCACCATAATCTTCAATTGTTTTTTGACGAGCATCGTGCTTTTTAATCACATTTATGGCAGCTTCTTGATCTCTAATTCCACGTTCTTCGGATAACAAAAATAATTCTTGTTCCCAAAGCCAAGATTCGGCTTCTTCGGCATCAAATAAAAAGGTTTGAGTTGCCTCACTCTCTTTCAATCGTTGTTGTCGAAGATCAATCGAATGTTCTAATCTATTCCATAAAATTTCTAATTCTTGTAAACCGGCTACAAATTTTTCTCTTTGCATTGGTGACACCTCTTCAATCAAAACAGCCCCTTCCTAAAAATATACAAATTCAATCATATCATTTAGTTTTACACACTTTCAATTACTTCTTTTAAATACTCCAATTGCGGTTTGTGATTGCTTACTTCTGTAGCCAGATAACGATGTCTTCTTAGAAGCTGTTGAACTGTAAGTAGATTATTTCCAAAATTTGTCGATTCTGCCAGCAAAAGCTTGTCTTCAACCCAAGCTTTTTGATCATCCAAATTTCTTAACAAAGAAAAATAATTTTATTTTCACATTATAATTTTCATTTATTTAAATTGTCTAAAATTTTTTATATCTTTTACACACCTTAGAAATTGTTGAATTCTTTTTCTTTGTATAAGTTGGATTTTTTTATTTTTGATTGGCATCTGCAACTGTGTGAATCTATGTTCGAGTATCAGGTGTTTTTGTTCTATTCCAAATGCCTTTTCTGGTTGTTCTTCTTTAAGTTTCGCTGCATGCATCTGAATGTTATACATTGAAAATAAAAAAAAAGAATATAAATTCCAATTTTCTGTCAAATGTGTTATAAACATATTGCCCTAATGTCTGTCGAAGCAAAATAGGATTAGTTGATACTTTTTTAATTATATCTTTTGTCAAATTTTAAAGACCCATAATGAATATTGTTTTTATTTGTCTTTTTTTGTATAAAACATCTAATTAGTATTGACTGAATTTTTCTAAAAATATTAAAATGCATATCAAAAAAGTTTTATATATTTTTGGTCATATTTGATCTGTTTCTTATTTTGAAATGATATTTTCATTCATGCACAGAATAATATTTCTGGTTTTTACTTAGAATAGCAATAAATCAGTTAATCAACGGTATTTATTTACAATCAAACATGTCTTTATAGTCTGTCATATACATCTCCTAGCATATTATAAGAACTTTTTTCCAATTTCACCACTGATTTCCATTTTATTGTATTTATTAAAAAGAGCTTGAAGACTATATATCAGTAAATATATTGATGTTTTTCATATTCACGAATTTCGGCACTACCTTTTTCGAGTTCTAGCATATGTTTAATAAAGTTTTTCATAATGTTTGGTTAAATGATATTTTATGAGACTTGTGAGCAAGCATGTTATTAAAGGGGGAGTATAATTTTGTTATTGCAGATGCTAATATTATCTTATTTTTATTAAGGATAATCTGTTTAGAAGACTTTGTTTCTTATGTACGTGTAACACGAGTATAACAATGTGAGGTAGTAGTTGTTAATGTACTTGTTTAAAATTAATTTAGCGTGCCTGTGAGTAATAATTATAGTAAAAATGTTTACAATTCTGTATTTTTTATTATCTGCACTCACAAAAGTATACAACATTGCCAATTTTTACAATGTCAAAATGGTAAACAATGCTACAAAGGCCTCGAATATTTCTGGAAATTTATGATTTGTCTTTTAATGTTTTTTGTATGATACAAAATTTGTTTATTTTGCAAAACTATTGTTCTCCGTGGTTAGGTGGATTGGTTCTGGAGTGGAATACCTTCAAATATTTATCAACAAACAAAATTAAAATGATATTTAATGATATGCGCATAGAAGAAGCATTTAATAAACTATTTCATATATAATTATAATTATTGCATAATATTTTCATAAACTTTTGGATGCTTTTGAAGTCAAAGAAATGATGATGCGAATTAAAAAATAATAATATCAACTGATTTATTAGTTTTGTTCATTATTCTTAAAAAAGTTGTAGCTCTTCATTTAACTATTACTTAAACTCATTCCATTGAATATCAACTTTTACTAATTAATAAAAAAAGAAATCTAATAAATAAAATATTTATCATCTCTTATTCGCTTTTCTCTTTAATTTAAAAAATGATTCGTGAAATATAATATTTTTACAAATTCTAATAACTTTTAAATCTTGGATTTGTTTTCTTTTAATTTCCATTTCGTTGTCTGCTTCTTCAACTTTTTTCAGTTTAACATTAACGTCAGTCAAAGTTTCAACTTCTTCTTCGGTCACAATAATAGACTCACCAATGGTTTCTAGCCAAGTCATTACATCCATCGTTCCTTCTTCAAATATTGCTTCTGTAATTGCAAGGAACATAATAATATAAAATTATATAATAATAATAATAATAACAATAATAATAATAATAATAATAATAATAATAATAAAAATAATAATAATAATAATAATAATAATAATAATAATAATAATAAATATAATAATAATAATAATAGCTTCAATTTCTATTGTACGGTTATTAGAATATTTTTCCTTTATTTCCATTCGGTCAAAAAATCAAAAAATAATTCTTCACAACACAAATTTTCGACTTTGATAACACTTGATCAATATAAAGAGGAAATTTTGTGTTGCATAGAATTAATTTTCAATCTTTTGTAAGAATAAAAATAAATGAAATATAAACATTTTTACTTTATCAAATTATGACAAGCTTACAAAATAAACTTAAGTGATTAAGTGAATTTATTCAAAAGATAGACTTTTTAGCTTCATCGTGTACATAATCATTCTCCGAGTGTAAACATTTTTTACTCGTGAAATTGGAAAGTCGGTAAGACAATAAATAATAATAAGAAGAAAATTAGTTAAAAATTTTAAAGCTGTTTTTACTCTCTCTATATTAACTTCGTTGATGTTTGTATGTGCCACGCAAATTTTGTGAGGCCAAATTATTCTATTTTCCGTGATCGGGTTCAGCAGAAATTTGGCAAGTATATTTGTTCTCGAGAACACTTCATGCCATCAAATTTTCAGATCGATCCGATCACGGAAAGTGGGTTAATTTAAAAATATTGATGTCAAATCTAGCGTTATTTCCTTATTTCAATATAAATTTGAATCTATTCATTAATTTCGGATTAAAGAGATAACGTAATTATATCTAAAATATGTAATATAAGTTTGAACCAATAATTGATGTGATTATCATTATCATGATCACATAATTTAGAGTTTCACGTAATATTTTATATTATTGAGAACTCATATTGAAATTTTAGTTTTGAGTGAAATTAAGAAAGTGAAATATTGAGAGTTTCAAAAACGATGTTTTTATGGTGGATTTTTTTAATCTTATCTTTAATTGGAAAAATATTTATTTTAATGTTTCTAAATTATTACTTTTAATATATTTAAGTAATGAATACAATCTAGCTTTGTTTATTTAGTGATTTAAAAATTTTATTATGGGAGAATTTTCAATTAATTAATTTCTTGACTGATAGATAATTTGCCGTCTCTGTCCACAACATTAAATGGCTATTGGAAATGTTTACAGAATATCTAATTTTTTACGATCAACAAAAATTATAATGAATTAATTTCACTTGATATTTACCTGAGAAATTCAAACAAAATGAAAAAGCAAACTCAAATCTCGCTGAAATATGCTTCTATACATTGTTTTTACAAATAACAACCGTTATTATTATAAAGCGATAAATTAAAACAAAAGTGAAAAATCCTAAAAAAATAAAATTTTAAATTCGAAAAAATTTTCTTCAAATATGAAGCGTTTAAAATCTTCTTCTTTTGGTTACAGCTTTTTACGAAGAGTCACGCCATCCTTTTTTAATTATCTAAATCCTAACAATTAATATTTTGTCTTTATAATACCGGTTGATCATATCAAATAAAAAACAAATTTTGTGGAGTATTTAAAGAGGTAATTTCTATCGATAATATTTCTATTTATTTAGAACTAATTGTATAAAAAAAATTACATTAACGCTACCAAAAATAGGTTCAACTGTAAACCTTAGTTTTAATTAAATATTTTCCAGAAATTATTCATAAGATGATATCCTTTTATAGCTGTTAATGACTCAAAATGTCAGAAAAAGAAATGAAATTTAATCCAAGTGACTTCAGAAACTTTGTCAAGAAAAATCTAACACAAACAATTATTTTCTGTGTATAAATATTTGCTGTGTAATAACTGATCCCACAGGAAGAAAATAGTCCCAAAAAGTAGATATGAATTGCTAAGGATGAGTCAGTGGTTTATTCCACATATCATTCGACTAATAGAAACTGACTATAAGGTGAAATCAGGTAATTCCAACAGCCAATCACCGTTTGCCAGTGATGCCTATTTGCGATTCAGAAAATATTTCCTGTACTATTAAAAAACATAAAATTTCACCAAATTCATTAATCACCAATCAATGTTCACTGAATCCAATTTTACATTAAATTCAGATCAAGAAAATTGATCAATTTTTCATAAATAATTTTATTTCAAACCTCTATTAGCTTCAATCATTTTTTCGCCTTTCAAATATGTTGTTTGTTCTAGTTCTTCCCATTGTTGATTCAATGAGTCTATTTGTGGATAAATCATATCCGCAAGCTGTGGCCTTTCTTCAACAATTTGCATTGCATACTATTGAAAAACAATGTGAATATAAATAAACAAAAATATAAGTAAGATTTGTAAAAAAAACATCCGTTTTGCTATTTATTCCTACAGTCATTGTCATCATTAGGTATAATAGATTAATTCAATTAATAATTAAATTATTATTTTAAATTTAATTAAAAATTTAAATAATAATAATTTTTTTAATTAATCTATAATATCTAAAATTTTTTCAATCTTATCGAATGATAACAGTGCTTATGTTTATTTCGTTAATTATTAAAAACAATAAAAATGACTATTATAATTAGAATTAATAATTTAAATTCTATCAATATATAATATCAGACAAAGATTTTTCTTTTGAAAATTTCATGTAGAAAATAAACAATAAAAATTAGATTTAAATACTTTTATGTTTAGTAACTTTCTCATTAATAAAGTTAATATCTAATAAATTTTACAAATTTAGTTACAAGTTTCTTGTAAATAATTAAACTTAAAATATTTAAACACAAAACTTAAAAAAATATTAAAATATTATTAAAAATTAAACGACGGTGTTTGTTACTAAAAAGTTATAACTTTTTTAACAATGTGATCATGAGCATTTATTCAATAAAAATGCAATTGTTATAATTATTTATATTTTTCACCTTTGATAAGTTTTCATATATAATTTTCGCTATCTTCATTTCTTTTCCTAACAATACGCAATGATTTATTTTAAACACGAATTTTCAGCTCTGTTTATTCCATTGAAAAGGTAATTCCGAAAATGGTGTTAAATATAAAACATTACCCCATAGTCGAAAGAAAAATAACGATAAAGGAAGAGAAATTGATTAATATTAACAGAATTTTGTCTTGATATGAAGTGTTTTAGTTAATGATAAAAAACGTGACAAAAAGCCGGAAAAGAAATCTAATTAAAATAATTAATCATTGTAGTTTTAGTTGTAAATCGTTTTATTGTGTCATTTGATTCTATGTTTATGTAGCAGAATTGAAATAAGATACCGAATTAATTATTACAAATGCGTACAATAATCATAAGGAATTTCTTCTTTTTTTTATTCCGCACGACTCATTTCTACAATATTTGGAATGTATTTAGTGTTCATAATTTAAATTTGGAAGAAAAATGGTATATATTATTTTAAATATTTAACCAAATAATTTTTTGAAGATTCTATTAATTTTGTGCAAATCGGTTTAATGGAAATTCAAAAAATGTTACTCAGCACGGCTATTTTCTAAATTTTCTTATTAATTAAATATTAAATATCGGATTTCTTGAGAAATTTTGACATTTTTAGAACTAATCATTCCAAATACTTTTCATATTAAAATGAGGAGTACTTTAAAGTAAGGTAGCCATATTTATTTTACCTGAAAGCATTATAAAGAATTGAAAGAATAAAAAAGGCAGGTTATTCTGTGCTCTACAAAATTTTCTTAAGTAAGAAAAAGATTATTTTAATATTTTAATTTTTTATAATTATATTTTTCATTTGAATGAATTTTTTTCAATAATATATCATTTATATATCATTTACTTAAAAAAATTAGGTCACTGTTGATAGGATTTCTATGTTTAATCTCGATTTGTCATTATTCCTCATTATGCTTATCTTTAAAATATTTGTTTAATTCTATCTAACTAAAGTTAACTTCTATTTAATTTTATTCCATTCATATAATTTTTCCGTGGAACAATACTAGTTTACTCGCCTAACTTCGTCGAAGAGTTCATTGTCATCAATAACAATTTGTGATTTTCTTCCATATAATAAACCGACTTCAAAATCTTTTATAATCTAATTTATATTTTCTGTATCTCTTCTCTTTGAAAATCCATGCAATAAAAGCTATAATCACTGATTTTCACAATATTATCCCAAATAGTACAAGAAGTACATAATATGAGAAAAGCAGTAATTAATGAATACATATAAAGTATTTTTGGTCATTTTATTAAAAGGCATTGCTTAGTTTTAATATTAGAATAAGAATCATTATTAATTCAAGAAAAGTTTATTCATTGCTGTAATAATAAATATGACGTTATTTTTTATCCTTTCTTATAAATTATTTATTGGCAAATTTTGAAGAAAATAAAAATCTCTAACTTTCATTGACACATATATATATATATATATTTATGGAATTTAACTTCTGCTATTTTTGCATCATATTTGACATTAATTCTTTGGTATCTGAATAATTTATTAGAAACTTGAAACAAATAATAAAAGACCCCTCGAATTAATTAGACATATTTTAAACAAATATATTCCAAATTATAAAATATTATTTTCCAGTTCATTGATATATCTGAATTTTATTCTATATAAACAAAAGTGGTTATTTTTAGAAATAATTATTAATGTTTATATCCACAAATATAAATCACTGCTATGAATTTTTTATTATTTCAATTTTGGTGAGATCTGTTTTTATTATCAATTAAATTACTGGAATTAGTCGAAAAGAAATTAAAAAGTTTTTCTAATAGTTTTGTTGTCACCACTGTTTAGCAATAAAATTTTGAAAATCTATTTTTAAAAATTTTATATCAGAATGATTTGTAAGATAATAATTAGAAATATTTTAATATTGTAGGTATTGCAATTATTATAATTATTGTAATTATTATTATTATTATTATTATTATTATTATTATTATTATTATTATTATTATTATTATTATTATTATTATTATTATTATTATTATTATTATTTCACGTTATCTTATATTAATTTTTTTATAGATATAATAAATAAAACTTCGATGTTTTTTTATTTATTTTGATCCCACATGTCATTTCAGTAACTTGTGCTGTTTTAATCTCCGCCATCCTCAAGCTCTTCTTCGCCATCACTCTCCTGGAAACCTTCGAAGCTCTCGTCATCTGAACTGGCCTGAAACATGTCCATGACTCGCTGTAGGCGCTCTTCTTCGATTGCCACATCATTTCCTTCTGCTTTTGATGCTTCACTGTCTCCCTCTCCATCTGTCGAGTCATCGGCGCCAACATCGGGAACGTTACTGGGCATAATTCCACACTTCCTTGAATCCATTTGTGATTGTTGTCACCTTCACTTTCTCCCATGCAGTTATGACCCACTTGCATACTTCAACGTATGTGGCACGGCGATTGTCTACAGCTGGTGTGTATGGTGGGGACCCAGTTGAAATCCACTTGTCCCACTCCTCACGAACAAACGTCTTGAATGGTCGATTTACAGCGACATCCAGTGGCTGAAGCTTGCAAGTGAGGCCACCCGGGATGACGGCGATATGGGCGCCGCTGCGTTTATCTTCTTTTGAACAGATGACTCTTTGTGAGCTGTCATGGCATCAAAACAAGGAGAGATTTCTTTTTGAAAAATCCGCCTTGCCTGGTGCGGAAGCATTGTCTGTCCAGATCCCCATGACGTCCGTGTTCATCCAACCCTTTTTATTGCATGTAACGACAACACCACTTGGAAGCTGTTCACGTGGCATTGTCGCACGTTTGAAGATAAGCATTGGCTTGAGTTTCTGGCCTCCAGCGGTGCAGGCTAAGACGACGGTAACGAAGTTCTTTCATGTCCTGTCGTAGCAACAGCGACCGTCTTAACCCCGACTTCAGCAACTGATCGCGTTGGAGGGATATCAAAGACCATGGGCACTTCGTCCATGTTGATGACGTCATTTGGTGAGAGATCGTGTTGGCTGATTTCCTTATGAACAAATTCTCTGAAATCATCCAACTTCTTTTCCCAATCATCCGGAAGTCGCTGGCCGACTGTTGTTCGAGCACGCATCGACAAATTATTGCGCCGCATAAATTTGTAAACCCAATTGTACGAGCCACCTTTGAAATCATCTAACTTCATTTCAACGGCCAACAATCTTGCTTTTGCCTTAATTGCCACCGTCGATACAGCTCGATTATTCTCTCTCTGAGCAAAATCCACTTCACCAAATTCGCCTCCAGATGGGCCATCTCGCCTTGCCGCCACGCCTTGCTCTTTTTCTCGGATTCATACTTTCCAGCTCTGTCTCTTCCTTCCTCCACTCTCGAACCGACGTCTCACCAACACCAAACTCCCGACCCGCCGCTCTATTTCCCTTCTCCTTCGCATACTTAATCACCTGAAGCTTAAAATCAGCTGTGTAAGACTTTCTTTTAGGCATATCGAATAATTTATGATGGGTTTTAAAATATCATGAGTTTATATTGTGCTATGAGAACAGAGAATTCGTTGTTTTATTTTGTCAGCCGTTGGAGTAAGACCAATAGTTTTAAACGGATCTAACCACGTGGCAATTATCAGGCTGACGACGTCATCACACGCCGACAACCCAGCCAATAAAATTAAACGAATTTCACACGTGGTTTGTTACATCGCTGAACTTTAAATTTATGACTCGGCTTGTTTTGTCGCGGAGTCTCGTGATTAATAATACGTGATGCAAACAGCAACAATAAACAAACACGGAATGTAACGCTGTTTAATATTGAGATTATGAATTATTTTACAAACAAAATTTATGGAGAATAATTAATAAGTATACTAAACCGCATTTTTGGAAATTTACCAGCATCAGGTAGGTGCGCGCTATAGGCCAGGGCGCGTTATACAAATTTGTATTTACACATACAATAAAATCCGCGCGGTATACAGGGATACGCGTTATACGCGGGGGCGCGCTATATCCGCTAAAATACGGTATTATTATTATTATTATTATTATTATTATTATTATTATTATTATTATTATTATTATTTTTCGACTAATTTTCAAAGTAAATCTATTAGAAATTCTCTCTTAGAATTACAGAAAATTTTAGAATTCTCAAACGGAAAACTATTTCTAAATAATAAAAAATTCAATTTCTCTTAATTCGCTGATGAAAACTTTATTTTCTCTTGCCTCATTTTAAAATCAACAAACTTGTGAAGTGATTTTTTATATATTTACAAAGACTTGTCTAATTCAATTAGACAGTCAGTTTCCTCAATCTCAAAACGAATAAATATCTGAGCGACAATTATTCATTCAGAAACTCCAATCCGAGTCAGTAAAATGAGTCGTATTTTATTTGGATTTTAATAATTTTTAAAAATTTATGTGAAAATTTTTGGGTAAAAAATTAAACTAAAGCAGAATTTTTAATTTTCTATCCAAATAATTATTAAATAATAAATGATGAACACAGCAGTGATGATTTAAACTATTAGTGTAGAAATTCTCCACGAAAAAAAAATTCTAAAAACTGACTTCGACAAATGAATAATTAATTGGAATAATCAATAATATTAAATCGGGAAAAGGAATAAATTATTAATATAAAAAATATTCACTTAAATTTTATATTATGTGTTATATTTTTTAATTTAATATAAATATAAATTTAGTGGTACAAATAAATAAAATTAATAATAATATCAAGTTTTAGTGTTTTTTTAAATATTTTTCTTTTATTTTTGGCATTGTTTGCTATTTAAATTATTTCCATTTATAAATATTAAAAAATTATAAATAAATAAATATAAACAAGGTTTGCCAGGTCATTTGGATGTTCACCATTTATATTTAGATTTTTGCTATTCAATTTTGGATATTTGTCATTAATTTTGAATAAAAGAAATAATATTATTATTACCTATATTATTTATTTTCATTTAAAAAATTTTAAAACTATTTAATATTCAAAAATTTCCGAATTTATATCCTTTGCAATTGTTAGGTGTTAGCAGGGTACCTCCTTATTCAATGGATACAATCAAAAGTATCTCGTCGAGCGGATTAGCATTATTGACTATATTCTTCCATTTTGAAAACATGTTCTCAATAGAATTTAAAATGGTGAATATAGAGCGAGATATAATATTTAAAAACCTCTACTAGAAATCAATTCACCAATTCTCGTTGCATAATGGAATTGAACATTGTCGAAAATAAAAATAGATCTTTCAGATAACAAACAACAAATAACACCATTGACTCGTAGAATGAGTCGGTATTAAAAGGATTTGGTTGAACTGAATAGTATAATATTCCTTGTTTATTCGTCGCACAACACATTGAAATATTCCTGGATCTGATGACCGGAAAAGTAACATCGGGAACAGCTCCAATGGGAAATCTACCGTAATGTGATCTCATTGATACATTAAATCTAACTTCGTCAGGATCTATAATTTCTGGCTCGTTATAGTGACATATGTCATTTAAAAAGTAGCAGCTTTTAATCTTCTTTTTTCTATTGTTACAGAATTATTGAGTTGCACAGCGATTTTTTGCACATGTTTAAATATCTAAAAACGGTGAAAGTTGATATTCGGACTGGAAAAGTGTCCCATATCATTTTTATATAGCATTTTTAGTGTTTTTTTTAACCATCTTTATCTGCATTAATTGACCCCTTCGATGCCTCCTGCATTCTTATATGAAATACGATGATTCTATTAAAATGTAATAAATTTACAGTCCGGTGAATATTAGCATACAGATTATTAATCTACATTTTTAGTTGTATTTAATTTAAAATAAATATTTTTTATATTCAAGGCTTTATTTTTTTATTTTTGACTTAATTGTTTATAAATTCCATTAAACGTTAAAAAATAAATATCTGTTTAATTGGTTAAAATTTAAGAAACTAAAATTTCTATAATAAACAACGTTACCAAACTCGTGATCCAAAAATGAATGCGTTCAGTAGTACCCAAATAAAGTTTTTTATTGAAAAATTCTTTTAAAATAATGAATTATAATGTTCGATTTATAAATCTTTATAAATCATATTTTTATAAAAAAAATAATATTTAAAAAGCATGTTAATAGATAATTTTTATTAAAAATAATTGATTAATTACATAAAATTTATACATCAAAATTACTTTAAATTTAATTAAATTACAATGTAAATTGATCCTAAACTTATATATAAATTCCAATCCAATACACACTACAAAAATGTTATCGAGTGGAACCGAGTGTACTAATACAAACTAAATACTCGTGTTGCAACAGTTTCATAAGAGCCTCTATAGATAGTAATTAAAGCTTAACGTGTACGTACGTCAATCGTATATCAAGAGAAAGGATTAAAAATTTTATCGATTTTATTCAAATAGTTTTAAAAACTTTACGAATGTAGTGCAGGACATATTTGCTTTTGCTGAACGAAAACCAATCTGACAACATTGATCAATTATTTCAATGGTTCACGTCAATCGTAATTGATCTCTAGAAATAATATTTTTGATTGCTCGAATAATAAATTGAATTTTCAATTTGTTTTACTGCAATAAATCAGAATTTGATGAATTCATTTTCTTAGAAAGAGATGAATTTGTTCAAAGTAAATCTCTGATTATTATTAGTATAATTACTTTGGTAGGATTTGGAAATTGAACAAAATGTTGCTTAGATAATAAACAGTGCAAGTTTTCGTTTTTAAATAATAACTAAGAAAAGATGAGATTTTTATTGATTTTATTTTGTTAAAAATTTTTAACAAAATTTAATAATTATCAAACTCAAAAAGTATTCTTAAAAATAACAAAAACCTGGAAATAAATTGATGGCAATAGAAGAGAATCGGATACAAATGAAACTGATTGCAAAGGTAAATATTAAAACTTTAGAATCTATTTTTAAATAATTTATTTTAAAATATTAAATTTTTAATACTGAACTCACAAAATGAAAGTTGTTTAAATATCTACAAATTTACATATTTTTAACTTTCAGAAACTTGTTGAATAAATACATTTTTATAATACACCTATCCCCCGTTTTACACGGAAGGTTGGTTCTTCATAAAACCGTGCAACTCGAAAATACGATTTTTTGTATAGAAACACCGTGTAAAAGGAAAACCATTTTAAACAGGCTTTTCCAGTCATTATTGAAAATAAAATATGAATCACAAACATATTTAATGAAAAATAAAGAAACAGTTCAATCATAAAAAACATAAAGATAATCTAATTTATTTCTAAAATGAAAAAATAACATAAAAATTTATTTCTAGAAAAATAAACATATTTATTTTTTTCTAACGTTGATGTATTGAGTTCAGATGTAGTTCGATGAGACTTTTCAGCAAAAAAGTCTGAAATAAGCAATTGTGGTCTATTTTTAATCATATCCTCGTAGACTTCCTAATATTGACTTAAAAGTTTATCAACATCTCGCTGAAATTTGAGAGCTCGTTCGACATTCGGATCATATTCTTCAAAATAGTTTCCTAATTTTCTTCCTATTACAAGTCCCTCGCGAACGACTTTTGCTGTGAATGCACTAGGTTCATATTCTTCAACATCAGACTCAACATCATTTTTGTTTCCATCATTTTTTTTGACGATTTCAAGTAAGTCATCTTCATGTAATTCCTGGTCTTCCATTATTTCAGCAATATCTACTTCAGCTATATCCTCGAAACCTTCCCCGCCCAATGTATGACCCATTTCAATTATCTGAGAATATTCTTGCTCTAAGGATATTTTATAATTCTCACTTTCAACTATAACAGGCCATATTGCTTTCCAACACACCTTGAGGGTTTCTGGTTTAAGTTCAACATATGATTTTCCTATATGCTTGATGCAATCTAACACTGTATATACATTTTTAACCCTTTCCAGCCCAAATTTTTTTCAAAACAAAAAAAAAATATATGCAGTAAATAGGTACCAAAACTACTTATTTTATCATAAAAATATTTTACTTCATTTAAAAATTGTGCCAACTGTTAAAAACATATCTTACTATAGTTCTCACTAGTTACTGCCAACCGTTTTGGTAGTAGAGAGAAAAAAACTGAGTTTTTAACTAATGATTCCATTTGGAATCACTGGGCTGGAAAGGGTTAAGTGATAATAATATGTATAAAACTTAAATATTACCCGATTATAATTAAGCAGATATAAATTCGCATGAGGTCAAAATTAACCATTTTCGGGAAAAAAATTATTTAGAAACCNTATAAGGTTACTTTATTTTGCGCAAGTGACTTAAATGTTAGATTTCCATATTTTATTTACAATGCTCAACATTTCAATAATATTCTCACAAATAATATTTATTTTAGCTCATGTATCTAGCAAACACTTTATCTTAATTTTATTTTCTATCCAAATACCTACATTAGGTCTACCATTTATTTTATCATAAATAATGTTCAGAAAACATGCAAATTCACTTTTAACCAATTGTTTGATATTATCACCTGAAAAAGGTAGTGCTGAAAATTAGTGAATATAAAAAGAACTTCGATATCTTTACTGATTCATAGTCAATTTTTTTAATAAATACAATATCAATTGAAAAGAAATCAGAGGTGAAAATTGAAAGGAGTTCTTATTAAAGAACAATCATAATTATTCTCATTCAAACTATTACAACCATTCGCAGTCATACAATCCTTATTTATATCATTAATTACCTTTAATTTATTACTCCGATCATCTTGTGTGTTGGAGCATAAAACCCTCATAACTTGTTCAGACAAAATTATCAATAATTAAATGATAAAATTAGCGTAATCAAACTAAGAAAAACCCCGTTAAATTAAAAAATATTAAAAATAAAATTCCCTATAGAAATGAATGTTTTACTCGATCTAATACTAATAAAATATATAAAAAGAATATACAATAGACTGGATTTTATTACTACCAATACATATTACTAACCGCTTTTTCTCCAAGTGTAATTAAAATAAGGAAATCTCATTTTCCTATTTCTGTGAATTCGAGAACAAAATTCTACATTTATCCTAATTATAAAATTATTTGCTGCACTTAGACTGGTAAAGAAAATCAGAAATCGTTGGTATATCAGAATTTTATAATTACAGTTGTCAATATTGAGAAAGTTTTACTATAAAGGATATACCTTAAAGTAGATCAAACTAAGTGCTCTTACAATTTAGTTCAAGAACCTGCTCACTACACCACCAAGCCATATAGAATATCACAGTTGTATAATTCTTATTACATATATTCGACATCTTGTAAACTACATATGTAGACTTATTTTGCATTGTATCACCAATCCCTTTATTTTGTGTGGTATCAGGACATCTCCCCACTGGATTTTCTCCCCAATCAAATAGGACTTTCCCCCTCACTCATTTCCCCTCCCCATTATCTTATACTAAATTTATAATAATAATAATAAATAAATAAATAAAAAATAATAAATAATAATAAATAAAAAAAAAAAATAATAATAATAATAATAATAATAATAATAATAATAATAATAATAATAATAATAATAATAATAATATGTCGGGTAAACAATAATAGGAGGAGAGTCCTGGCGAAAAATGTCCTAGGCTCATTTTGTCTTATTTAAACTAAACTGGGTCGGTTTTCTTTGGAAATTTAAAGGAACGGTGTAGTAGTACTTTTGGTATATTTCTGAAGTTTTCTGATTAAAATTTAAATCGTGAATAATTTAAATTATAAAAACTATCAAAACCATAAGGATAAAATTAAGGACATTTCAATAAAGATATATTTTCAAAAATTATCATTTTAGAAAATCTGGCAGCAAATTAGTTATTATGGTCATATGTATGTTTTTCAGTATTCAAGATAATCAAATATATTTGATGAAAAAGCAAAATTGCATGTTTCACCTAAATCACTGAATCTGACATTTACTTATAAATTTTAATTTAATTTAATTCTTTCATCCAGTGTAATTAATAAAACAAAATTCATTAAACAATTTTTTAGGTATTTTGAAGTCAATAAAATAAAAATACCGGAAGTCATGATTTTTAAGGAGTATTTAATAATTTTAGTAAACACGAAAAGAATAAAAGAAATAAAAAAACACTGTAACTCTGAAAAATCACAATAAAGCCTTTGGGGTTCAAGACAAGTCTATAGAGAACCATTCTATGCTTCTGTATCAAAAATAGATTTAACGAAACTTTCCTTATCAATACTAATAGTTTTTAATGTGTTGAAATTTTCTTTATCCATTAAGACTATGAATAAAGTTTTATTTCAAACTAATTCAAAAATTACTGAAGTTTTTAATTCGGTATTATTAAAACAAATATTCCATATTTCGAGACCTTATTAATTCAGCCAATAATATATAATTATAAGAACTTTTTTCCAATTTCACCGCTGTATTTATTAAAAAGAGATTGAAGACTATCAAAAACATCGATATATTTACTGATTTATAGTAAATAATATATAAAATTATAAGAATGCGCCACTTAAACATTCGTTTCACGATATATTTCGACAGTTTTCCTGTCATCATCAGGTAGGATATAATAACTATAGAAATTAAAGATTTTTGAACAAATTATGTCAAATTTTATAAGAAATATTTTATTCATTAAAAATTATAATTCAAATATAAAGTGATGATTCTAATTAAATTTTAAAGAATTAAATGATAATTTAAGCCTTTTGCTGCGAATAATATATTTAATAGAAATGAAAAAATTTTCGATTTTAAGATAGCCTTTGTCAATTTTAATATATTATTTTTTTAAATTTTAACAATCAAATATAAAATTTTAAAATATTGAAATTGAATTAAATAATTTAATAATTATTTAATTTAACAACAACAATCCATACATATAATATAAAAAAATTATTTAAAAACCTTTAAAACACAAGTATTCACTGCATTTTGCACATTAATTTTAGGATTCAATGACTTCATCAATAACACTTCAGAAATTACACATTCCCAATAATTATTGAAATTTTTTAATAGAATTTTAAAATCTGACGTACCTATTTTACTCTTACAGCCTTTATTGTGCTCATTAATATTGGTCAATGCCTTCGGTCTATAAAATTCTCGAGCTCGAGTACAGGGATGACGTGAAGGCTCTCCAGTGTATGTGACATTACACTCATTACATTTAAACTGATAAACGAGATCAGAACACAATCCAACCGGAGTTTCAGACTTATTAATAAACATATTGCGTACTTTACATGAATTTGACACAATCCTATAGTTTAAATTCCGTAACTGCTTTCTTATCTTCCCTTTATAATCCTTAAAACCTTCTGATTACAGCAATACCAACACAAATTTAGGCTCGTTATTTAATTTATTTAACTCATCAAACTCATCCATAACAAGAAAATCACACCCAGATTTTCTCAAACATGGATCCTTAGGATTTTTAATAAATTAATCAACAGTCTCTTTTACCATAATTAATAAAAACGATTTTGAATAACCATTTTTCATTAATAATTCAACCAATTTATCAACACTTTTTACTGAATTTACAAAAGTAAAAGACAAAGACCATGAACAATAAATCTATCTCTTCACCATATTTCTTTTATACTTTAATTCACAAAATCTTTCGGACGAAGTATAGAGACCAGTATCAGTTGATTTTCTATAAATCTCTTTCTCATAGTGTTTCTCTTTGTGTTGTATTAACAGATTCAAGAAAGTAAGTGATGTATTTTTGTCCATTTCACCTGTGAACACAATGTTTTTATGTAGACTATTCATATAATGCAAAAGCGGGTCAACATGCCTCTGATTTTCAAATATAAAAAAATATCATCCACATACCGTTTATAAACAGTGGTTTTCATAAATTGGGAAAATGCAATTGTCTTTTCTAAGCTTGCTAAAATAATTGAAACCATCGTTGGTGCTAAAGGAGAATCCATAGCACCTCCATCTATTTGATGATACTATTCATATACTACTATACTATACTAAAGAAATTGACTTTTGAAATAGCAAATTCAAGAAGCTCACAAAATGCCCTTCCATCCAAAATATGATCTTAAGCGATGTTTTCATTCCATAACAAGTAACATAGATCAATAGTTTCGACCAACGGTACATTAGTAAAATGACTACAAACATCAAACGAATCCATGATTTCATCCACACTTTGTCTATCAAATTGTGCAATGCAGGAAACAAATTCAAAACTATCTTAATATTTAATATCACACAAATTTACACTCTAATTTAATAATGCGATAATTCCACAATTATCATTTTTGAAATTATTCTTAAATTTTAAAATAAATTCTTCGTCTATTTTCTCTTCATAATTTTTATAAATATTCTGCTTGAGATTTTCAAATTTTAATAGTAAATATAAATCTTCATAATTACTATTTTTAATTACGTGTTTCCGGTATCTTGGTGTTATATTCAGGGATAAAAACTGTAAATCCCAGTGCATAATCAGAACTCAAAGAGAGAAGGAAATTAAGGATCATAAAATTAGTTTTATTAATCGAATTGAGATTATATTAATTTAAAAATGATTAATGAATCAAAAACTGTTAAATTTGCAATTAGTTACTTTGCTGTCAAATCCTAATACTGTAGAAACTGATACTTTGAGTAAAACTGTCTTATCGTATTATCTTGATTACATCAGTCTCCAATTTCATTCATATGTAGTTTATTTATTTATTAAAAATATTAGTCTCAAAAATTACTTTCTTTTTTAAGAATTTAGAAGTTCTAAATAATTTGATTTATTTAAATAATGAATAAATACCATTACATGATACTAAAGAGAGCTAAATATGCTCAAAATTAGTCTATCATTGTAAAATGCATCGGGTATCAGATTAAACTGTATTTTAATGTAACCAGTCAGTCATTCAAATATAATCTTTCTTTTCAAATATTACATGTTCAATTGATTTCGATTTTTATTTTTTTCCCTCTTTAAAAATTAATCGAATTAGTCTTTTAGCTACAATTTATTTCTGCTCACAAGTAAGCAAAAAATTACCAAAAAAAATTTGCGAGACAACCGAAATTACTGTGTGACANAATTAGAAAAGGCATTACATATTTGTCAACATAATTTCTCGTATAAAAGGTAATTACTATATTTTATCGACTATTATTTTTATTATATATATAATAATTATTTATTTATTTTATTTTATTTTTTTTATTTAACTGTGTTTCAATTCGGTGATTATCTTATTATGAAAATCTGTAAATTAAAAAATTTTTAAACTTAATAAAAATCTAGTGATTTTAAAAAAAACTTGAAATAATTAAATAATTAATTTTATAAACACTGTCAGACAAATTGCACACTAGGTAGCAAAATAAAATAATAAGAATTTTAAAATATATTTTTTAATGAATTTATGAATGAATAAAATTTAGCAGCCATCGAAGTTCAGTTTTGAAATGATTATGGTAACATCAACAAAAACAATCAATGTGGAAATTTTTTTCCGAAGGTTTTTCTATTCTGACTGTTTATCCGGTGTTATGAAAAATTCTAATTAACCAACTTGTATCATCAGCGATCCTTCGCACTTGACATTCCCAAGTACAACTGTCCATGCAAATACACTTGTCTATCAAACTCCAGACAGTGACTTTGAGCGATTGCTCTAACAACCTATGGATTGTGATTCCAAATGCAAAAGTTGAAAATATCACAGTTGGCTTAGAAATGGTACCCAGAATGAAATGAATAGTAACATGTGTATCTTCTGTTTTATAGTATAGATTATAGTATATTATATTATATTAAATACTATATTATATCATATGTCAATAAAAATATATTTAATTTTATAAATATTAACATACATCGTCAATATCTTGACTTAATTCTTGATAAAGAACCTGGTCTTTCAATTTCTCATAGGCTTCATTTGATCTTCGTTTGTTTGATTCTCGTCTATTAAAATTATAGTAACTTTAAAAATTAGAATTATATAATAAATCAAAGATAAAGTGATTAAAATCATTTATTGGTCTGAAAAATTATATTTTTTATTATTTGAACCTTTATTGCAGATCAGTACATGTTGAGCACAAAATAATACCATACAGATCTGATTCGCTAATTATTTTGATCCTATTGTTTCTTTTATTTAAATAATCGAATTTAAATTAAATTCATAAAATATTTACAGTAAAACTTTGTTTATCCGGCACAATCCAGCAAGCCAAATATTAAATAAATTCTATTTGTTCCTCCAAAAAAATCTAAAACTGTTCAGATTATTTATTGATAAAATCAGTAATCAACATCAACTTTTTTGAACTTAATATTATTTTCGCTTATATATCATGCTAGCGTCTTAATAACATTAACTTCTTGTTGCTCAATTTAAAACAAACCGATTTTAGCGCTTTTTAGAGGTTTTTGATAGATTCAGACAGGTTCGTATTTGTTGTATTAAGCTAACTCCGATTTCTCCATTCCAACCAATCATGACCAAGTATTAAATTGTCACAACTGAAGTGTTTTATGAAGCAGATTTTATTGTTAAATTTTCAAGATGTGAAAAATATATTTTTTATTTTTCAGAATTTTGTTTATTAAAAAACCTTAATATTGTAAAAAATTATACAAATATATAAAATCATTTATTTTTTTCGTTTATCTGTAATTTCCTTTAAAATTGCATGTCATCTCTATTAAACACAAATTTTCATCATTTTCAAGTATATTTTAATTTCTTTTTTAATTTAATAAAAAACATTTAGCCATGGCATTGGAATAATATAATATTATATTAGTATTTTTTTAATAAAAATTGGAATTGGTCTGGTGCATTGGACAAATGCAGACATAAATTCCAATTGGAAACATTATTCTTAATTTATTAGAATTGAAAGAAATTAAAAGATCAACAAAAATGGAAGTAAGATGGAAGTAAAATGGAATTAAATTATTCAATTAATATTCAATTAAAATTCTAATAATACACAAAAATAAAAGCAAAATAAAGAGATTTTTCTACTATAACAATAAGTATAATGCAGACTTTTCAAATCTCAAATATTTGTTAGTAAATTATTTATTATATTTTTAATTGAATTTTATGTTTTCTTTTAACTTTTGTAATTTTTATTTTCTCAGATCTTTTTAGGATCTCTTTATTGTTGTTACAATTTGCACCTTTTATATTGCTTCGCAGTCGATTTTTAATTTATCAATGTTTTATTATATAGAAAAAGTTCATTTATTTGTTGATAATATATCAAAATATTAATGAATAAAAATATTATTTATTTCAATATTATAAAATTCTTATTTTTAAACATTTTAAAATTTTTAATATTTTTTAAAGCATGAAACGTAATTTTTATTATAAATTTTATTATAAACTTCAAAATTTATAAGTCTCCTTAATTATTTTTAAAGTTTCTTAAAATACAGTTAAACAAAATAATTTAGAAAATGTTACCGTTCCAAAATAGATTTTACTCTCAAGTTGATTTTATCGCTGCAAAAATGACCTCTTTCCACCAAATTTCTACCGAATTCAATGACTGCTATTGTGTGATCGTGGTTAGCCTGTAATGTTGTAAGGAATCCTTCGTGTTTACGCAAGAGATTTTGAGAATTTTCAATGGATATCTTAAAAAATTATTAACAAATGCATTGTAATATTTCTATAGTTTACTGGTATATCTTCTTTACTAAGAAAATTTTCTTCTTGAGCTAACAATACTTCTGATTGAATTGCATCTCGAAGGAAGACTTGAAGTGAAAGACTTTGAGACAGAAGCCCTTGTCGGTTTTCCCACATTTGACATAACTCTTGCCAACCTTCTTCGAGAGCATTTAATCTCTGGCTTAAAAACATATATTGCGCATCTGTTTTATCCTCAGTTATTCGACGACCATAATCAAGCAGTCGTATAAACTCGTCTTGGTATGAATCTATTTCTTCTTTTAACTGTTCATGTTGAACCAAAGATTTTTCTGCGTCTGCTAAATCTTTCGGCAAATCTTCTGAAGCAACGGTGGTTTGCATCTTACTAAGCCATATATGAATATGGTCCAAATCCTAAACAATTTCATATTTATTGAATTTATTTTTATTAAATAATAACAAAAGATAATGATATTATTGCCTTTTATGGATCCATCTCAGATTTTTCATTCTTTCATAATTTGAAAATGTTCATAAAAGGTTTAAATGTTACTTAGCAAATGAAAGACTATAAATTTTAGTTAGCGGTTGGACACTCTTTATGAAATCTATATAAACTTCATCATAACTTTGAGCCTCAAATTGGCATTTCATTTGTCACGCATATGGTGATTTGGAAATTCTTCATCTCTGAACTTTTGTTTATATTTGTTGTAATATTTCTAAGGTAAAAGTTTTATTGAATTTTTGAGATTAATTAGTTTAAGAGATTTATGTATGTTTTATTTGGTTAGTAATTCGAGAATTGAAATTACCTTGTTCGATTTTTTTTTGTTTTACCACATCAAGTGGAATAAATTCTTTGTTGAAAGTTTCATATTATTAGCCAAACATGTCTTTCATAGAAAATCGGCTACCTTTCACTCATAGAGATAAAGTGAAAGTCAATATTAATTCATTCCTAATTACAGTATTAGAGGAAACATATTAAGAGGAATTCAAGTATTGATCATTGCTATCTCATGTATAATAAAACCATTTTGGATTTATCAATTAAATTTGAAATGTGAAAGTTAATTAACCCTTTGGATACCTATGCGACCTATGGGTCCAGATAAATTTTCTTCGAAAGTTTAAGTCACAGATCAAAAGCTTTCACATCATTATTTAGAACTTATAATTACGAACATTTTGAGATATAAATCAAATGTTTATCATATTCTGGTCACCAGATAATTGAGTTACAATTTTGAAAATAAGACTTTTTCAAAGTGAAATAAAACATTGAAGTTGAAGGAAAAAATTCATGAAACATAGAGAAAGTTCATAGAAAATCTAAGTAGAACCTGAGTATTTTTGAGAATAGTAAAACCTACTTTTGAAAAATTTTAAATTTTTTTTTATAAATTTGAATAATTTAGAAATCATTGAACTAAATTTGCAAACGTCCACGGTATTTCATCTTTTGAAGATGAAAAATACAAAATTTAGCTTTTAGAAGTTTTCTAGAAAATTTTAGAATGTTCTAGAAGAAAAAAATTTTGTTATCCAAAAAAGGAATTTTTAAATATGTAAAATGATTATCGTGAAGCAATCTTCCAGATAAATTTACTTTGGTTAAAAAAAAATTCGGGACTCAAACCTCTTTGGTTGATAATGAAATTATTAATATTAATTTGCAATTTGGTAATAACGCTTGAATAAATGTCGTTAAACCCTAAAAATATTTTGTTGAAATTTTCGGAATCAAATAATGAATGCGTTCCATTTGATTTGGATTTCTTTAAATATCCAACCCGCCACATAAATGCTTAAGCGAAAGAAAAAAATAATTTCATTAATATTTTTGAAAGTTATAAACCATGAAAAATTACAACTACTATTTATTTCGGTGTAGATTTTAAAGAAATTTTATAATCCTTATTGTAAGTTGAGCATTCTTTCTCCATATTTTATCTCAATTATAGGAAGTGATGATATAAATTTGCTTAAATTTATGTGTCAAAAACAGAGCATTTATGATGAGTTAAAAACTGGTGTATTTGATGTATACTAAAGGAATTAATAAATGGAATTGATATAAAACAAATTAATTAAGCCGTTTTACCATCTAAATATAAGATGTAGAATCGACATAGATGTAGTTCATTCATTTGACTGAGACATGCCAACTGATTCATTGGATTTATTTCATTTGTCTGGATTAATCAGACCAAGACACACCTATGTGGGCATTTTAAGGTATTTTCATTTGACAAACACCCATATACACACACTGTGACATGCACACAGTCACCAATGAGATTCGACTGATGCCTCGTTATCATTTACTTTATAAAGAAAATGAACATCCTAGTGATAAATTCAAATACAGTGAAAACATTTCTCCAATGGTTTCTATAGAAAATTATTAATCGATTTCTGGCGTGATAGATTTCTGATCAACTATGTCTAAGATTCTAAAATTAAATTAGAAAAATAAATAGTTCAATACACATCGGTTTTGAAGAACTAGATAAAAACGGCGATTGAAAATTAATTAGTTTTGGTCAGAAGAAAGTTCTAAAAATTTAATAAAAAATATCCAATTTATTGTTGTAATTTTATTTCATAAATAATAGTTTGTTTAATGTAATTTTTTTTATGTGAATTTATTAGTACCGCATTTCTGTATGTGAAATATTCCTCTTAAAGATGCATTAGGGCTTATTTTCAAGGATTGTTTATTTTCGGTTCCATGACAATTCGTCTCTTGAAACCTGGTCATTAGATAACATGTCAAAATAACTTCCCAACAAAGTTCTTCCATAATATATAATATATATATATATATATATATATATATATATATATTATAATATATATATATGTGTGTGTGTGTTTGTGTGTAAAATGGCATTGTCTTTAAGCTAAATCTAGCGCACTGATTTTTGATAGACCAGATGTCGGTAGGTGAATTGTAGTTGACCTGTTGTTTGAAGAGAAAGTGTTGTGATTCCCTTATTTTTTCATGTATTCATTTCCGGGAAATACGGTACTAATACTGCTCACTTACTTTTTCCATTTCCTAAAGAACAGTTTCGAGTACCTATCAGTATTGTGAAGTCATTTGCTGCTTTGCAATGTCAACTTAAGGCATGGAAATTATATTTTCCAACAACATTGCCCGAATCTAAACAATAATATGCTGTCAATAAAAAGTAATGTCAATAAAAATTCATTGGTATTGCTTCTACGTTATATCTACGTAGACGCTCGTGTTCTACTTTATCTGGTGACCGTAAAATGTTCATATCTTGTATATAATTAACCTCAACAAATATACTATCAATCCAGATTCAATTCCAACAAAATCCAAATGTCCGTTCAGTTTGATCCCAAACATAACAACTGCCTAACATTATCTCACCATTTACTCTTTTAACATTATGCAACTTTAATTAATCTATGTTTTTGATTTATTTAATATCTTAAAAAAACTCTGCTAGGAAAAATGCGGTAATAAAATATATAAATTTATTTTATAATAATATTTTCACAAAAATTAATTCATTGAAAATTACTAATTTTATTATCAATATTTACCATATATACTTGCGTACTAGTCCATCCGTTTACAAGTCGAAGTGTGATTTCTTAGAATGAGAATTCAATACAAAATTCAAAACACGTGAATCAGTAGAAAATGAGAATAATAATAAATAATTTAAATTTCGAAAAATAAAACAATTATTTTTAATTTTTTTGCAGCCTAAAGAATTAGTAAATCGTAAACGTATATTTCTACATTTTGTAAAAAATGAGTGTACTGTTTTTTAGATAAATAAAATATTTTATATTATATTCTTTATTTATTTCTTATATGGAACAAATATAGTTTGATTAGAGAACTATACTTTTATAAAGATTATAAGCAATATAACGCCATACATGAGCTTAGGGATTTTAAGTGGTCTGGATGTTTCTAGAACTTAAAATATTACATAAATTTGTTTCTTTAATGCCTAACTGGATATTTGAACAAATTCATGGTAATAATTGATTGTTGTTTCAATAAAGTCTCATAAAAAAGTAAATAGTTGCTAGATTATAGTTTTGTTATAGTTTTGGAAAGCAAATTCAGGTCTTTTACTCTTAATCTTGTAATCCATGAGTGTCCAAACCGTGGCCCAAAATACTCACAAATTATTAAAGAATTTATATTAATTAGTATTTTTTCTGAAAATTAAACTTTTGCATGTTTAAATTTTAGCTTTGATTTTAAAAAGGAATATATTATTAATAAACATTTGTTTTAATCCTTTCCTATCCTCATTATTTTCTGCGCCCCGCCTATTCTAATCCCAATATAATTGCCCAAAATAAAAAAAAATAACTGTAAATAATTTGTAATATTTTCATAGAAAGTGGATTTGATATGAATAAGAAAAAAATGTGTCATTTTTATAGACAGAGGATAACACAAGCAAAACTTTTTTGTCATCATTTTACATACGCAGGATAGGAAAGGGTTAATATTTTTATTCGAAAAACAAAGCAGTTTATTTAGAGTTAATTTGCTCCACTAAAACCAAAAGTTTGTACACCTATGTTGTAAAATAAACTAGATCTTCAGAATTATTATCTAACAGTTGATTCTAACAGCGAAATATATAAATAATAGTACTCTTAATAAAAATACAACAAATTCGGTAAAGCGGCTAATGTTAAAGATGTGGTTATAGTCATGAAAAGTAGTGTATTGATAAATGTTAAACTGTAAACATCGGACTACAAGTCGCATTCCAATTTTTCAGTAAAATAATGAATTTTATGAGTATATATATAATTAATAATTTTCTCAAAAGGCTTATAGTTCGAGATTTACGGTATGCCTTCTATTGGCCTACCAAAAATATTTATATTTTTGGTTTCTAAGGTGAAAAGCCAAAAAAATATTTTCACCAAACCTGGCCTTTAACTCATGCGGGCAATTTCAATCATTTTCTAAAATCAATTTATCGAGTTTTTCATCTAATAGTGTGACCTAGTCATTTAATAGTATTAAAAATTTATTTATTTTCATTAATATGTAATTTAATAGTGTTTTATAAAATTATATATTTATTAAATCTTTATTATAAATTATATTAAAGCTTGATTAAAGATCAATTAACGGATTATGATTTTTTCAGAACCAGATTATTAATAATTAAATTAACGTAATTTAATTAAACTAAAACACTATTAAATGAAAAATTAACATTATTGAAATTCAAGGTCATAGTGATGATAAAAAATCAAGAAAAATAGTTATTATAAGTACTTAATGAATTAATAATAAATAATTATTAATAATAATTAATAACTTAACAATTATTAAATACCAGGAAGCTAATGCTGACTTGTAAAATTTTCACGAGATTAATCAAAAAGTATTTTGGCTTTCAAAATGAAAAAAATATATTATTGATAGTATAATATTAAAAAGAAATAATAAAAAAGAAATAATTAAATGTTCATAAAAATCTTTAAAATTAGGAAATTCGTGACAAATTTTATTATGTAATTTATACGTATTAAAATACACCTAAATACGCGAATAAACAAAATAAATAGATCATAATCTAAGTGATGATGTAATCATTTTACCTGAAGAAATCTTTGTAATTCTGATGATTCTGATAATCTATCATCCCGATCTGCCAACATGTCTCCTAATTCAGCCCAAAAATCTTCCAGTATCATTCTCTCTTCTCTAATTAATTCTTCGTCGTTAGGTCGTTTGGCAATTAAAGTGTCCATTTCTTCATCTAAATGTTCCAGTTTACCTCGAATTGCGTCCATGTCTCTTTGCATGCCACCCATTCTTCGTTGTAGTTGCATGATTCCAGCAAGATCGTCGCCTAATTCATCTGTTGATTCTACCAATCTTGATTTTTCACGAATCCATTCACCAGTTTGTTTGCACTCCAATAGATACTGATTGAACTCGTATGAGGTTTGTAATTGTTCACGACGAGCTTCAACTAAATCCGCGAGGGAATTCCATAATTTATTTAATTCAAACCGCTTATTAACGACATCGAAAATTTGAGGATGATCCATGTCGGAAAGTTTCTCAGCCAGTGTGTTCACAAATTCAACTTGATCAGCTTGGATATTCATTTCTTTCTCGAAACCATCAAATCGATGTCGGAAAACTTCGAGTTCTTCGAGTTCATCAGTTGGAATTAATGACATTAGAAGTTTTTCTTTTTCATCTATCCAAGTTTTCACTGTGTCCGCTTTTCGGAGAATTCTGAATAGAGATAGTGTGTCTGCGAGTTTGTTTTGTTTCTGATTGGTTAATTCAATTAATATTGCGTATTGATTTTTGATATTTGAGACTTTTTCCTCAATTGTCACCAATTCTAAGTCACCTTCGGATAATTTTTTCACTTGCTCATCAAGAGAATTAATATTGCTTTCGTAATCTCCTATAGATTTTGACAGTTGTTCATGTTTGTGGATATCAGTTATTATTGACTCTTCGTTGATGCTTGTTTCATCAATTTTCACGAGTTTAACTTGTTCAATGATCCAGCTGTCAACTTCACCGCAATCAGCTAAACAATGGAAATATGCCAGAGATTGTTCAAGTTTTGATCGGCGATTTTCCGTAAGTTCAATAAGCTCATTCCATAAAATTTCGAGTTCTTTTAAATTTTCAGCCACTTTTTCTGCTCCTGGGTTTTTATCGAAAATTAACTGCTGACCTCCTTGGATAACGTTTTGCAGGTAATTTGAATGATTTCTAACATCCTCTTCAATCACTTTGTGCTTGCTTATCAATCGATGAACACTTGACAAGTCGTGACCGAGATCAGGATTCAACATTAATTGTATTTTCTCTTTCATCCATTGCTCTTCATCAGCGACACCCCATAAGAATTCCCACATCACTTTTGATGCACTCAAGTTGTCTTTTCGATTTCTTGATAGCTCCAATAAATTGTTCATATTCTTCTTTAAGATTTTCTGTTCGCAAAACAACTTCATTCGGATCAGCCGGTTGAAAATCTCCGGAATCGAGTCCAAATTCACTGTTAATGAATGGCTGTGCATCACTCATAATCACTTCAATTTTCGTTCCAACCATTCGAATATCTATTTCCAAAAGTGAATGCTTATGAATTAAATCTTCAACACCCATTAAATGTCGACCGATATCTTCGGTTTTTAATCGAGCTTTCAAATCATTTATCATGTCGAGTAAATGTTTGATGTCTTGAAATAGTTTTTGAACTTTGTAGCAAGCATCTAATCTCAACTTTCTAACTGCAAGCATGTCTAAAAGTTTTTCCCATAATCTAATTACATTGTCTCTTCGACAAAGGACTCTTTCTACATCATTATAGCATTCATTTTCCAGTTCACTAGTAACCAAAGTCACTGAGTTAACTCGTTCTTCGTATGCTAAAATATCGGTTTTGATTGCTTCGTGTTTCTTTCCAGCAGCTTCGACAGCCGATAAATCCTGACCAAAGTTATCTTGGGTTATTAATCGTTGATTTTCCGTTAACCAGGCTTCTCTCATTCCAGCTTTTCTATCAAATCTCAATGCTAATTGTTCAAGTTTTTCTTGTCGAATTAATTCATCTCGCAAAGCCAATTCTCTTAGCATGTTCAGCTTTGTCTAATTTATTCCAAGCGCTATTAATATCAGAGATTAACTTCCCTTCAATTGGCAAATAAGGCACTTGATTGTTGGCTCTCATTCGACTTTGGATAGCAAATAGGAGCATTTCCAAATTGCCCTTTTCTTGAAATTTCGGTGGTTTTTCTGTCACTCGGTATGTGTTAAAGGCAGCCAATTGTTGTTGTACGCCGGATAAACTATTGGCAAAAGTACGATCATTTAATAATTCAATTGTCTGAGTGATCCATTCTAAAAGATTCGATGTCAATTTATCGTAATGGACCATCATTTCTTCAGTCTCCATGGATTGTGAGAGTATTTTTCCAACTCGTTTTGAATGAACCGAGTCAGCTTTCATTTTGGAAAAAAAATGATAGAACGTAACGACATAGGTCATGATAGATTTTTCGTCGGGATTTTCAACACTGACATCTTCGGGATCCAGCAGTCGAGGAATTCCCAGTTTCTCTTCTGCAATTCTAATGGCTTGTTCGAGATTTTCGTTTGGATTACTTCGAGATAAAGCAGAATATTCCAGTAGATCAGGTCTATGTCGATGGATAATAGCATTGAAGGCTAACCCATCTCGCCAACAAGTAGAAAAGTTTCTGACATTCGTATTCGGATAACCGGCGGTTTTCATTTGACACCAAAGTAAAAGAGCGTCTTTCGCTTGTCTTTTTTCTGAAGTATCGTCTTCTTCAATAACAATGTCTTGAATCTATCTTTATATTAATTAATTTCATAATTAATTTTAAAAACTTGAAATCTGAGAATAATTGTCCATATTAGACCAAGAGTCAGGCGGGCATTCCCATCCACAATATCGTGTGCCCCCATATTTTCCAAATGAACTCTCTGTTCTATTAAAAAATTTAAAGACTTGTCAACGTTTTCCAAACAGTGTATTCTCATTTTTCCTTTTGTCGGATATGGCTAAAGAAAATTTAATTGATAAATTATTTTTATTTTTTCATCAGTCTCAAGTAAATCTATATACAGTTTTGCATTAAAAAAATTTGACCTAAAGTAACCTGTTAATATAAGTCCGTAAGGACATTACGATATTCATAAAAATTGAGAAATTATATACCAAGCTTTTTAGGAGAAATAAAATAAGAGGACATGTAAAAGGCGATAACTCTGCCAATATTACTTATTACCCCTTAATAAGAGTTCTAGTCCCAATCAAAACCGAATAATTTGGCAAGTAAATGTGGATGAAGTAAAAAAATAATTTCAAAGACTTTTAATAGAATAACAAAAAAATCAGAACCGAATCCATTTTCCTTTACAGATTTTGAACTGTTATTAATTACTATTCATGGCGAATATTTTTTAACAAATGATACAATAGATGGATTACATCGTGGCTGTTGAAGAACAGTATAAATTTGAAACTCGATATGCCTAATGATCATTAAATTAAAATAATAGACATTTTATTTAAATTAAGAGCACAATTATGTAACTTAGGAGACAAATTTAATAAAAATTAAGCTACCGTTTTTGTAATTTAAGTGACAATATAATAATACCCGATATAATATTACTAATTCGATTAAATTTCTTCGAAG
>CAUHTR010003958.1:0-41077 GCA_959609185.1 Schmidtea polychroa | reverse complement strand
GTCGGAAATTCTAATCTTCCTTGAAATGTCATTAAATTGTTCTGTTTCCAACGAAATTCCGGAAGTTCCAGTTCTTAATAGATTGTCAGGAATGTTTATGAAAAAAGGTTAATCGAAAAACATTTGATGATAAGTGATCTAGATTCTGTTATTGGAATACAGATTTTTGTAAATGATTTGATTGAAATTAAAGTTCCAATGCATTTCTTTCTGCTGTTCACTCGAATCAATAATAATTTATATTGAAATAAGGAAATAATACTAGATTTGACAAATCAATATTTTTTAAATGAACTCACTTTCCGTGATTGAATCAATCTGAAATTTTGAAAACATGCAGTGTTCTGACAACAAATCTACTTGCTAAATTTCAGCTCAATCCGATCACGGAAAGTAGGTTAATTTGGTCTCACAAAATTTGCGTGGCACATACAAACATCAGCCAAGTTAATATAGAGAGAGTAAAATAAACAATATGTTACGATATATACAATACAGATAAGTAACGAAATTTCTTTTATTCTTATATGTTTGTAATCGAAAATAGCATATTCTTCACGTAGCACACTTTAGAAAACACTGTTCTAAAACCTATTTTTTTTAAATGCAATTGAACAGTTGCTTTGGGTCATTTTAAGATCTTCATGGATTAAAAATTTAGAGATATATAAATATCAATTGGTTATGAATTAATTATAATTGATTTTAAATAAACAACAGTGTGTATTAAAACACTTGGTTTTAAAAAAAACATTTAGTATAAAATATATACACCTAATTCTGTTTTTACACGATAGATACGTTCCTAAAAAATTCATGTAAAACATTTCGTGTAAAAAAGATATTGACAGAATGGAAAAATAGTAGATTGGTTCCATACCTAAAAAAGCAATAAAAGTATAATAATAAATATATAAAAATCTTTGTTAGAGTTCACAAAAGAATTTATTTTTCGTGCTTACACATTTTAATTCATTAAATATATTAAATAAAAAATAAATTATGATTTGGAAAAAAGAAAATAATATCAGAAATTCATTAATATAAAAAAAGTAAAAATAATGTAAACATAAAAAATTTGTATTCATTGTCATTTTCTGGCACACCTATACGTTTGCGTAAGACTGCAATATCACTGCTATCCCTCAAATTATTTTGTTCATCGTCTTGGGAAATTATCTTTGTATTATTATCACTAATCTCCTCTGTTGATAATTTAGAAATCTTTAGAACAAAATCAGTTATTAAAGATTGTGTTTGGTTTCGTATTAAACCATTATAAAGTTTTCTGTAAGATGCCATTAATGATTTCAGTTCATGTTGAAATCTTTTAGCTCGTTCCTCATGTTTTTCAAAATGATTACCTACTTCCTGGCAAGATCAAGACCTTCTTTAATTAAACATTTAGTTAAACATTCACAACAACTAAACGTCTTTTCTTCTCAATTTACAAAACCAAACTAAATTGCATACAAAGTACATTACGTTTTTACTTTATGTATATTTCGGGGAATCTCATCCAAAGAGAAAACATACGCATATAATCGACATAATCTAACTGAATTCTGAAGAATATAATGCGAAGTTAAAATGTATGAATAAATAATTTGTGAAAATTATGAAAATAAAAAAAATTAATAGAACATCAAAAAAAAAGTTCATAGAATATTGAAAATCGTGTTAAAAACAAAGTAATTCGTGTAAAAAGAGAAAACAAATTCTTTTTAATTCGTGTTAAATCAAATTCGTGTAAAAACAGAATTATGTGTACATTAATAATATCAAAAGGCGACCAAAGCACATTATTAAAAAAATATTTAAAAAAGTTTAAAAAAATAAAAATAATTGAAGATTTAATTGTTGATACTATTTAGATTAATGATACTATTTTTATAGATTTGTATTTTTAATAAAAATCATCATCATAAGCGTTTCGCACTATTTAAGCGCTTCTTTAACATTTGTTGCATTTTTACACAAAATGTAATGTTCACTCCTTTTCCTCTTTTCACCTTTCAGCCTTTGATTCCAAAGTGCTGACAATTTATACACCAAATCTCAGTTTCTAAATATCGAAATGCCAAGAAAATTTGACAGATTATTATTGAAAAATAGATCTTTATAAAACATCTAGCTAAAAGATAGTTGTTTCATTTATTTAAAATCATTCAGGTTATTTATGAGACTAAGGATATATGTGTTGATATGACATCATATTATCAAACTCCTCTTTGTCACGCACCATCGCAAATATCCAATCCCCTCTTCCTATATCCATGACATCATTTCAGAGCTGCCCCTAATGTTCTTTATTTTCGGTATTAATTTTTAAAATAAAAATATTGATATTTATTTAAATTAACTATTCAATAAGATTTTTTTAATTCATGAAAATTTTATTTTTAAACCATTTTTCTTCGCAGATCACCAACTAAAAAATCTGAAATTAGCGGATCACTAAATAGAATTTAGGCTTTGCAATTTTGCGTATTTATGGATTAGTAAAAAATTTCATCGGTGACTAGGTATAAAATTTTTTGATTTTCTAATTTTAGGTCATAATTATTTTAAACATTTAAAACATTCCCAAATTTTTCGAAAGAATATTTTTGTTTCCCGGCCCACTGGAAAGTTTCTTCAGCCCACCTGTGGGTCGCGGACCACGGTTTAAGAATCGCTGGTATAGTAAGTATGACGAAAAATTAGGCAGGAATAGACTTGTCTACAGACCTATTATCGTACAGTACTGAAATCCCAGATCCCAATACACTAGTAAGCATTTAATACATTTTTAGTTTATTTTAGAACTTTTCTGGGACAATGTGTCCCTCTAGGATTGAAAGGGTTAAAATTAACGAGCAAATTATTAAAAAAGGAGCATTTATTGTAAAATAAAATATTTTAAAATTAATTAACATTTGAATTAGTTAAAATCTTTTTTATTCAATATTTTAGTTACATATATGAAGTCTTCATCGAATAAACTAAATAATTATTTTATTATAAGAACTTTTTTTTCAAATTTCACCACTGATTTCTTTTCCATTGTATTTATTAAAATGCTTGCACATGAATCAGTAAATATATCGATGTTTTTTTAAGTCAAGCTTTTTAATAAATAAATAATTTTTTGTTTAAATAATATAATTATATGTACTTGTAATTTTGGAGATTAAATTGTAACACCAAAAATATTTTTTAAATATGTCTTCATTTTGCGAATAATAATGCCTATTTGAAAAATAAATTGAAAATTACAGAAAATATGTATGATAGTATAATATTATATATAATATTAATAATTTTAAAATTTTTTTCCAATTCACCACTGATTATTTTTTCCATTGAATTTATTAAAAAGAAAGACTATAAATCAGTAATATATCGATGTTTTTTGATACTCAAGAATTTTCGGCACTGTCTATTTCAAGTGAATTTGATTTTCATTTGAAATTCACTTGAAAAGGCAGTGCCGAAAATTCGTGAGTATCAAAAAACATATATATTATTGACGATATATTACTGATTTATAGTCTTCAAGCTCTCTTTTTAATAAATTTTAAAAATAAAAATATTGTTTTAATATTTAGAAAAAATCTAAATCTAATTAATATTAAATAGCCAAAGTTTAAAACGAAAAAATTTAGTTCAGACTACTTACTAAAATTAGTATAAATGAAATAGAAAATAATTACAAATATAACACAGACAACAACTGCAACAACAATTTTATTTCTGCTTTGAAATACTGAATAAATAATATTTGTTAATTAATTTACAATGTTATTGCCAATTTCCCGTGATTTTCTTTATGGGATTTCTAATAAACTTCACGACATAGAAATCCCATTAGAAAGAGGTTACAAACTGTGAAAACTGATGAGCATGGTGGACATTCAGAGAGTGAACCCCCACTTCCAATCCATCGATATATAACTTCAAAATCTTTCGAAAATTCACTGGGCATCATCAGTATAAGGTTTCTTTTAAGTATATTTTTCAAAATTCCTCAGTGATTATCAATTACATTCTTAATTTTTTAATGCTATCATTACTGCTAGCAGAAATTGAATAATCCTGACATTAATAAGGACTATCTGAGTTTACAAGCTTTAACTGACAATAAATAATTTTTCTCGCATCAGATTTTGGATTACCAAATGTTTAGTAAATATTTTCAGACAACTTAGCTGATATTTATAGTAACATAAACCCTTTGCTTCATTATAAACTACATTTTGTTATTAAAACACTTCAAAACCTTAGCTGGTCTATTATACATATTTATTAACTAATAGCATACAGTTTTAGTATAATTTTATTATCAAGTTGATCTCAGTTAATTTTTGTAGTTTTAGACATTAGTAACCCACATTTTATTTTTAACCTCTTAACCTATTAGTTTTATAAAGCCTGTTTCAATGTGCTTAATTAATTTCATGCGATGATGGGTATTTGTGACAAGTTAAAAAGTTGTAAATAGAAAATGTCTGATATAAGTTGCCCGACATGAACAGTAAACATATTATGATAAGTATTGTTTTAAAAAATCGTATTCAATAAATTTAATATTTAAATAAATAAAATAATAATATTATTGAATAAATATTATCTAATATAATTAGAGACCTTATCAACCATACAAAAGATTTTTCTCAATTGATGAAAATCTTTTTTCGTCAATCTTTCAAAAGAAGTTTTAAATTCATGACTTGATAACAAATGATTTTATCAATAGACTTGATGTAGTAAAATGAATAAATACTCCGAGAATAATATTTACTAATTTTAATTTTAATCAGTTAGATCAGCGTTTCTCAACCGTCGGTGCGCGTGCAAATAATAGATAGATTTTTGGGCCGCAGTACGTTTTGGGTTGAGTAACACTGAGTTATATAACATGAAATCACTATTTCATTTATCAATATTTCTTTTCAGACTATAGATCAATATTTTGTTGCAAATTTCATATAAATTTTATTTACCACCATATTTACCATATTAAAATTAACATAAGATATAAAACAAAATATTGATTTATAGTCTCAAAAAAAATGAAATAAAGAAAATTGAAAAAGAAAATAGATAAATGGTGAAACAATAAAGATTTAATAAGAATTAAATTAAGTTTTTCATTTAATTAGAAGTTTGAATTGAATAACGAAAAAATTTTTTGGTAATATATAATTTGAATATCAATAATAATTTCAAATGTTTAATCATTTTGTTTTAAACGAAAAGGTAAATATTTTCAAATCATGTTGGCTAATACAAGTTTATCAAAGTAAATTATCAGTTGATTACTAAACAAATTATTTATCGATAATTATACAGACAAAATAAATGTATTTATAATTAAATAGACAAGGAAACCTATATTTGTTGAGATTGAATCAATTTTGTATGGCATAAAACGAAAAATATTATAAAATAAAGATTCTTTTTTGTTAAATTTTGATAAATAATATAATTAAAAGTCTTGCTATAATGTTTTATAAAATAATGATATAATAATAATAATAATAATAATAATAATAATAATAATAATAACTATAATAATAATAATAATAATAATAATAATAATAATAATAATAATAATAATAATAATAATAATAATAATAATAATAATAATAATAATAATAATAATAATAATAATAACTATAATAATAACAATAATAATTTTAAAATTTATCAATAAATGTATTTTAAATAATTTATTTAAAAAATTTTATGTTACTTAGAAATAAAAATAAAAATGAAATTATAGTTTGCTGTACTAAAGCTTTCCATGAAAGTTTAAAATTTAATTATTTGAGAATTCAAAAAATGCAATAAAATTTACGATCTGTGAGAAATAATCTTTGACATTATTCTGAGACATCAGTAATACAAGAAGCCAATAAGACTGAGATAAAAAAATTTGAGATAAAATTTTAATTTTTTTTAATGATATTCACTGTAATCAGTAAGATATATTATTGTACATATATAAATTTTCAATTTAAATTAAATGAGAAAAACATTACAACAATTAGTATAGTCTTTTTCAAATTATAACAAGATGCTTATTAAAACAAAATTTAATTTTGTAAATCTATAATTCTGTTGAATATTTGTCGATAGTATTAAAACAAACAATCTGTTGAATATCAATAAATTTTTAAAAATTTATAAAGCTGATCTTTGAAGTTTTGTGCAAACGATATTATTTGATTTTATCCTCTGAACAATAAAATGATATAGTGCTAAGTTAAAACATACCTTGTTGATGTCGGAAATATCGTGAATGAACAATGCACACAAGCAATGATATAAACAATAAAATAAATTTCATTGTCAAAATAAATCTAGACCGATCAGGAAATTCTGAAAAATTTTGCTAGGATTTTTCCTTTTAAATACCAAAAGTCAATTAAAGGATTCACCTGTTAAAATTGGCTATGATGATTTGCCACCTAATAGAATTTTAGTAAAAATGGCGAATTTAATTGGTTGAATAATTTTTTTTGTTAATTAAAACATTCATTTTCAATTGAAATTGATTTGAAAAGTATGTAAATATTTTTTCTATCATTTAGCACTATTATTTATTTTATATTTTTATTAATTAAATAATAAATCTTTTTAATATCCTCCTGATGATTGCTTCTTTCAATTTTAAGGCTGTAATTTTCGATAATTTGATCTTCATTACCGGAACACCAGAAGCGTCGTGGGGTTTTAGTATTCAAAAATCTATCAAACAAAAAACATTTAACTTCATTTATGTTTTTAAAAATAATAAAAAAATACGCGCGAAAGAGTTAAAGAAATATTTTTTATATCAAAATATAATTTTAAAATTTAATTTATATAAAAGATAAATTACTCTCTTGTCTTTAAATCCTGTAATTTTGAACTAACGTTTACAAATGAAAAATAACTCATTTATTTAAATATAAAACAAAATATTGATCTTTAGCCTGAAAAGAAATGAAAATAAAAGTCATTTAATTAAGTCAATAATTTATCACGGGTGCAAATCTTTTCTAGACACTTAAAAATCTTATTGTTTTAAATTCTAAGATTCTATGATGTTTAATGGATAAAACATATAAAATAACATATATTAGTTAAATTATATTAACAAAATGAGGATTTATTTTAAATATTTATGAAAAAATTAAAAACACGAATTAAATGAACCAAATGATCCGTTTGCGCATCCCGCATTTTTGTTATTGGTTAACACTTTTATATTGTCGGAAATTAACGCGTTAAGTTATTAACAATTATAATAAATTATGGTGTAAATTTTTTTTTACGGATGTCTAACATTGAAATAATATAAACATTACAAGTTTTGTGATACCCAGTGATTTCCAGTGTAGCAGGGAAAGTATGCAATAGAGTTTAATCAGCAATATTGTATACTTACCTGGCGCTAAAAGAAATCTTCGCGTCTCCTGTATAGTACTGATGAGAGCCAAAAGCTCGAAACTAGTCTACTATTGGGATTTGCACTGGGTTATATTTATACACGAGACTCGAATTAAAGAGCCAAATCGTGAATCTTCTGCTGGCAGAAGATGCAAACACAGTTCCAGCCCATCACCTGCCAGACACAGCTAGAATTGAAATCGATCCTCTCCAAAGCAGTAAACATCGAATACCCCTTCAAAAAAAGATAAAATGAATATAAAATATAAACCAAATAGATCTAGGTTTCTCCGTAACCGACACAAGAAATAAAATGAGAGCATTGTCGGTGCAACCATTAATCTGACAACTCCATTTGAGCCCCAAGGAAATATTGTCTACGATTCTCTTCCAGTAGATATTGGCTTAGACCCTAACAATTACCTATTATTTTAGACGACTTCTAACTCACATCTCGAGAACGTCCTGTTTTTTGGAGTAATTGAAATTACTAAATATGATAAATTGTTTTACTTCGATGTTATTTAATAAAATTGTAATTTATAAATAATTTTCTTGAATTTAGAATAATTGCCTGATTGAATGTTTGTGAATTTGTTTCATTGATTTCCACTTATGAGGCGATCACCCAGAGACCAAAAAGGAATCACATTCAGACGAAGTAGGAATGGTGATGAGACATAATTCTTTCTATCGGCAGTCTAGTAGAATGAGGTCAATGTACGTCAAGTAGTCCATAAATAGGTGGCTCACCCGCTCTTTATCTTTCGCTCATATTCTAAAGTACCAACTTGATGACTGGGAACATGATGGACAAATTGTAATAAGATAGTTGATTAGTAAAATTCTTTTCACGAGTATCATGCGGAAGTAAAATAGTCATTTGACATAGTGAATTAGTCACTAGGCGACACCACTTACCCTACAAAGTTGTCATTAGGTCACTCCACTATGCCAACATTTACATAAACAATCAAACAAAACAAAATTACTCCCTCTGACTTATTTCAAGCCACAAGTGAAATGAAAAATAAACAAGATATTTTTTACAGTTGTTTTGTTAAACTAAATATTTCAAAAAATTTAATCAAGTAGAATAAATAATTATAAAATCATACGGTCACAAAATGTATAATTTGATAATTTAAATTTTATAACGAAATAATCGTTATAAATATATAATATAATTTCTATCTATATTAATTCCCGCCGGATTTCGCTTTTGTTTCTGAATTTTCAATAATATTTATGTCATATTAATAAAACAAATTAAAAATTTCAACAAAGTAAAATAAAAATGAGAATTGTTTGTTTATTCTCATTCAATTATTTGTGATTTTTATAATAGTTTCATTAAAACTTAACTTTTTAATAATAAATTTTTACAGTTTATAAAATTCGTTGTTGTGTTATAATTGTAGTTATTTTCCCAAACAATAATTTAGTTATAAGAGACAAATAACAAGCATCGTTACGTAAAAACTCATTTTAAAAATATTTCCATTAATCCTTGCAAAAAAAATTAAATAATAGTTTTTCAAATAAAATGAAGCACTTGTTTTAAACTGATAATACTGATGATACGGGACTCGGGCGGCAGGCGGAAATAGTTCAGTGAAGAAATACTAATTGTCCAATCTTTATTAAGTTCATGGCGGTTAAAAACTACTGCTTATTAACAGGGCCACCGAAAGCCAAGCCAGGACTCGTCACGGCGGGCCCTTTACACCAACCGGCAATTGATTATCATCGAATGGACATTGATTTGCATTTTTAATAATATAAATATTAACTTACCTATAATAAATGTATTTGTGTCATAGCCAGATGTCACATTGAATTAGCAAGGTGACATTAAATTGGCAATTACACTATAGAAAGATAGAAAAAATCGCTGTTGGAAGAAAAATAAATAAATGCATACAAACACTGTTCACAAAATTTCTATATTAAAAAATACACACAACAGGACATTTATTTAGCATACGGACATTTAAATTAGCTAAAAATTTTCAATTTAAAATTAATTAATTATAAAAAAAATATATGAGGATATGTCAGAAGCTTCATCAGAATCGACTTTTCCATTTCAAGAAATTCATAGATGAATACTCTTTCAATACATGGACGAACATGAGATTCGGTAGATCACCAGTAGGTATCGAATTTATAACAATATGCCAACAAATCAAGGTCCCAATATCCAAAGATGAGCTACTCCATTCACAAATTATTATTGGCTCTTTTAAAAAGGAATCATATCAGTCATTTATAACCGAATTGACTGTGAAACGATGGCTCTGGATTCATTTTGATCCACAATAATACATCCATCCACAATAATATATCTTCATTGAATAATAAAATTGAAAAGTTACCATATAATCCATTTTTGAACCCCATCAAAAGTGTGTTTAGCTAATTAAAATGGGGTAAGGACTAAAGTTTCTTCGGCTGATGGATTTTGCAGACAGATTTACCTTCAATGACTGATTTACTGCAATATCCCAAGCAGTTAACGAGGAACTTTGTAAACCAGATCATAGTAATTTCAAAAATCATATATTCGTTTGAATAATCATATTAAAGATTCTTTCCAAAATGCTTGAAGAAACTGGACATTTTAGGTGAACTATGAAAAATTTTATGTATATTTAAATAAATAAATATCTTACTTCTTTTTTCATTATTTTAACAAAAAAACTTAAAATATAACTAAAACCAAAACAAAGCTCAATAGACATTGCTTAATGAATGTCTCATTAATAATAATCAAATACGCTTTGGTGTATTGAATATTGTAATTATAAACTTGAATACTACCCTAATATGTCAAAAGGCCATATAATAATTTTTGTGTTATGCAAAACAAACTGTCTCGTGTAAGAAAACACATGTATAAACTGGATTTTGCATACAAAAATTATTATATGGCATTTTGAAATAATAAATATTAAATAATATATCTGAAAAAAACTTGTTTTAATAATCAGTCCATTATTTATTAATGTATTTATGAGAGTCCAATATACAGGCGTAAAAATTTACATCAAATCTTTTAGTTTGATAAAAAAAGCTTTTCGTGTTTTTTTACTTGCCAAATTATTGATAACATCAGAGAAATTTATAGTTTTTGTTATTTTAGATACTATATTAGGTAAGGCTAAGTCATTTTATCTTTCTTGAAGCATAGTTGATCTCTTGTAGTTCTTTATTTTTGCTCGACCACTAATGTTCACTCTCCTTGCACAACTGTTACTGGAATTGTGCAAAATAATTCTTAGAATCTTTACCAAATTTGGGAAAAGACTTGAAATTCTGAATTTTTCATGTTATTGAGAATGTTCACGAGCAATGGAAATAATTCCTTGAAATTAACTCTATAAATAGACTTCAAGTGTAAATTTCGCCAGTTAGGTCTGAATTAATATCTGTTGAATATAATTTTTGAAGAACGTCATCTTTGTGTTTAATTACGTTTCCTTCAAACTCCTCGAATCTCCATAAAAATTCAAACTGATCGTTAATTTCTCTAATAACATTGAATCGTTCGTTTATAGCATCAGTTACATTTTTTGGAATCAAAACACAAAACTTCATTTTGAAATTTTCCTCAGCAGTCAAATTATTTTCATCGGAATCAGATGGAAAGTACTTTCTATTTAATCTTACAATTTTTCTTAATTTAAAATCAGAGTTACCCCAAAAATGTAATAGCTTCGTTGCAACAAGCTGCAGCATGAACTCCGACCTGATTCTCAAATCGCTAAAAAGTTACAGCAGGCCGCACAAAAGTAATTTTATTTATTTATTTATAAATTTGTTATTTAGGTATCTTCAACAAATGCATAAAAAATTCTTCCATATTAAATTAATATCTGAGAATTAGATTTGCAGATTTTTAGAATTTATCGCCAAAATCACTTGCAGTTTCATTTATTGGTACATTCTTTATTTTCCTTAAATTTTAATCTTCTATCTTCGACATATACACCATTTGAAAGCATTTCGGACAGGTCATTCACTTTAGTGTTTTTCTAAAAATAAATTGCTTCTCATACTTTTATTGTTTTGTATTATTTTTTGTATTTTAATAACGAATCTATTTTCTGTTCTGATTTTCCATTTATTCATTAACGATACGAATATCTCAAATAAATAATTATCTAGCAGTCTTTCGTCTGTCGGTCCTTTTTCAAAACAAAAATAAAAATAAAAATTTACATAAATTTATAATTCATTTAAAAAATTAGATTTTCATGCATGAAAAATTAAATAAATAAATTCTAATGTAACAATTTCTGAATATTGAAAAGTAAACTGAGAAAAACATAATTTGGCCATCCACCATTCAACAACTACCTGGCAATTATCCCTAACAATTTGCTAATTTCCACACTCATTAAAATGTTGTTACAAAACTATTTTTTTTAGGAAAATGTGATATTAAATTTTATTTTCATTACTTAAATGACTTAACTAAAAGTTATTATATTTAATTATTACTGGTGTTTTAATAATTGATTGTTGGCTGTTTTTTTAAAAAAAGGGATTTGTAATAAATAAACTTATGACAGAAATTAAGTCTTTTAAAAATACAACACTAGGAAAACTACGACTAGGGAAATTCCCAAAAAAGGACAATTTTTGACAAACTAGAAAATTTCAAGAGGTCCAGAAAGGAAGCTATCAACAGTTTTCATAAAGAATGTACCAAATAGTCTGTATAACACGAATATAGAGAGCTGAGGTATTCAACAATTCCAAAGATTAACAGTAAACGATTGTTTTTGTTGTGGTGAAAGGAGACATATAAAATATGAGTGCTCACTTAAAAATAAATGTCTTATGTGGCAAGGAATTCTGAGACTGTTTTTCATTACGAAAAGATGTTACCCGACGATATCAAAGAATAATGTACTTGGAAGAAGAAGAAAATAGTCAGGATTTCAAGATGGATCACAACAATATAGAATACAGATACAATGTTCCTGAAAAATATACTACAGTGAGAGAAGACGGAAAAAACATTAGCGACTCCATGAGTTTCATTTCGTTTGTGGAGTCAAGACAATAAATTGTGAAATATGAAATGACCGACAAAAAGAAAAAGCCGAAGAGCACATATATAAAACAAAAGAAAAATTTGGAGTAAAATAACATTGAATAATATGTTGAATAGATATGTTATGGGATTCTGGAATTTCACCAAAAATCATATACAAGAATTTGTGAGAATAAATAGGCAAACGAGGTGTATAAAGAATCAATGGAATGTATAACTATACCAACCACATGAAACTAGAATACCAAAATTATTACAATAGTAAAAGAGATTAAGCCTGAATTCATAGATGATATTGATACAATGAAAAAGAGTTTAGAGTAAAGTTAATGAAGATCAATAATATAAAAACTTCATTTATAAACAAAATCTACACATACGAAGAAAGACTAAAAAATCAATGATGGTGATGTAAAATGAAAAGAATTATAATTATTGTCATTATCATCAGTATATTATTATTATTATTATTATTATTATTATTATTATTATTATTATTATTATTATTATTATTATTATTATTATTCCACTATATTTTTAATTCTTCCAATTTTAATAGTACAGTCAGATATAAGTTAGAAGTAATAATAAAAAATTAAAACTATTTTTAAAATTTAAACATTTTAAAAAAATAATATAGAACTATTTATAAAAATATATCTGAGACGGAAAATTTATTAATAAGTAATAATTGACGGCAAAATTCACACATTCGGGATCAAAAGTATTTGACTGTTGATTTTCTATGTTTACTTGAATAATAGCAAAAGGAAATTTATTTAGATTTGTAAATATTTACAAAAACATAACATCGGACGTATTAATTTCAAGGCTATGTAGACCCTTATTCAAGAATATATTTTCTTTTTATTTTAATTAATTCGGTTTTTGAAGCTAAAAATGAAATTGTTGTATCGGTAAGGCTATGCAAATTCCATTTAAAAGCATTATATTCAGAAGATTTTTTTTGAATCTTATAATTTTGGGATCAGTGCGATAATAGATAGAATGTCCACCAAATATGGCTGAACGAGCTGTTACTATGTTAAATCCCGTTGACGGTACTGAAAATAGTCTTCCTGTAATTATGTTAATAATTAAAATTAAATAAATCAAAAATATTGAAGTGAAAATAAAAAATAATTACTGTTAAATAACTCATGTCATTGGTCATTTTAAAATATATTCTTTTATCTGATTCACAAACATGTGACATCCCGGAGAAACCCTAATGTTTCCAAAGGAAAATAATTTTTAAGTGGATAGTAAAGTGATGTGATTTCCAATGTACCAGGGAAAGAGAAATCTTCGCGTCTCCTGCATAGTACCGATGAGAGCCAAAAGCTCGAAACTAGTCTACTATTGGGATTTGCACTGGGTATCACAAAGCTTGTAATGACAGTAAAATGTTTATATAATTTTTAATTTTAACTTACCTTAATTATTTGACATGATATTAGTGTTATAAAACTTTCTAATTTAAAACCACATGAGTTCATAATATTTTTTAGATTTTTTGCACTAAATTTTTATTTACATAAACTTCAACTATATCCTTGTTATGCATTCCTAGCTACAATTATAAATCTTTTCAATTACTTAAATGCACTACCTATAAAAAAAATATTCATTTTTAAGAATAGAATAGGGTTCGTAATCCTGGGATCCCGGGATCCCGCAATTTTTAGCAATCCCGAAATCCCGGGATCGAGCACTTGATCCCGGGATTTGACTTTTTAAGCCTAAAAGGAAAAATACCTTACCGTTTCCTTAAAAATTCTATTCAATAGATTTTTTTAAATGAACTTATAAAACATTTTCGGAGCTAGTAGTCAAAGTAATAAAGTAATTAAAAGAAGTAATATTTTGATAGAATTTCAGAACATGAAAAAATTCAAATAATTAATGCCATAGAAGATGATGAAGATTGTGTTGGGCTTAAGTCTAGACTCTAGACCATGTGAGGTAACCTTAAAAGTGTAGAATAATGTAAAGGTAATCAATATTAAATTGTAAATGATCCGTCGAAACAGAGCTAAATACATATAAAAAGAATTAAGCTACTCAAAATGAATAATAGCACCAATTAAAACAAAATTAAATAAAACAAAAAGAATAAATAATAAAACAAAATAAGAAATGCTAACAATAACACACGTAACACAATTTAACGCACTAAAACATCAAAGAAATCGCCGAGAAAAGACACAATCTTACAAATTAGGGTAAGATTGATATAAAAAGGCGATCATTCAGGCAATCGGATAATTAGAAAAAAGAAAAATTAAAGTAAAAAACATAATTAAAACAAAATATAAAATCAGCCAATCAAATTGATTGGAATTTGAAATGAAATTTAAGAAAATAAATTGATAAAAAATTAGATATGATAAATTCTGATTGATTGAATCAGTTGACAAAATAGTATATAATCCGATGTCTCGATAGAACACCACAACTTTTTAATTATTAAAAACCCACTTTTTAATCACTTTTTTTCAATCTTAAATATCCAATTTACTATTTTGTGAGTTTACGAAAACCAATTGTTTAACATTCTAAAGAATACTTTAAATTTTAAAACATCGAATCTAGCATTTTACCCAATTTTCAAGACTTTTTTTGAATTTTATACATTTTGGAACGTTTTATTTGCACAACTAGTAATTTTCTTTTATTACTTTTATGATTTATGTAGTCGTCATTTTTATTTTTATGTTATACAATTAGTTTTAATTTAATTACATTTTAATATCAACACCATTCAGTTCTCCCTTTTCGATTATATATTCATATTTTTATTCTTATTTAGTTATATTATTATTATTATAGGGTATAGATAAGAAGCATTCATCATTGCTGAAAATAATCTCTGGCCACGACTGAGGAAACAAGCATAGTTCACTAATTAAGAGTCGATAGAAAATTTTGTTACCAACTTATCCTAATCAATTTGAACGAATCTACAATATATATATATATATATATATATAGTAACCTGGCGAGCCCATTAATAAAATTTTCATTAATATGATGGAAACTCAGATTTGTCATTACATCATCATCGTTCGATATTGTTCTTTTTGACGTAAGTCCTTCTATCAGCAGTCCAGAACTTGAATAGACAGCCCCATGGAGAGTAGTCCTAATAATGGAACTCACATGCTCATTGGCTCTCGACCATTGAGTACATCACCAACATGGCCACTACCATTGGGGAAATGAAATAATCATGAACGCGTTAGCAGGGATATGTCCCATGTAGACTGTTGACCTAATTTATTCGACTTCATCTTTCCTTCCCAAAACGCCAACAATTGATATGATTTTGGAAGATTATTGGGAATCGCCAAAAGTTTGATTCAAAAATTTTCGAGGTGTTGAAATTTCCAAAGGAAAGCGAGGTTTTAAAAGTCTTAAAAATAGATGTATTTTTTGTTTATCTTTCTTTTAATGAATAATAGTTTAAAATATATCTAGCTAACTTTAAATGGAAATAAATCCAAAATTTAATGTATAAATTACTAAAAATGCTGACAAAATTAACTAAAAATAAATTATCATTGAAATGTAGGTTTGAAATGAATGAACGGTTTTCCATTTTAATTTAACGATTTTATATTTTAATTTAATTTAATAAAAATATAAATTTATTGCTCGTGAATCAATTTTATTAACTCTATATAAATTAAAAAAAATTAAAATCATGGCGAGAAAAAAACAACTGGAAACATGCACGCGAGAATCCATTCTGAAAAAAATTCCAAGGAGGTAAAGGACCAAAAGAAAAAGCAAAATACCTTGATTTGAATGTGAATACAAGTGGCTTCGGTGATTAGACTGTACAAACAGACTGGGAGAGTCGAAGCATAAAAGAAAAGATTGTCGCGTAGTAAGAAAATGACTTTAGATGCAAAGAATATTGTAACCGCTGCAATTAATAATGATGTACGCGTGCCTTTGAAGAAACTGAAAGATAAATTAAATGACGAGTTAGGCATATCCGTGCGTTTGTCTACGATAAGCAAGTCATTAAAGGAATTGAACTATTCCATTAAAAGAATTTCATTTGTGCCCGAGTCCCGAAATACAAATGAAAATAAAAACTGTAGAGAAATATATTATTCTGAGTATGTTCTCCATGATGAAGAAAAAATAATTTTTGTGGATGAGCTTGATGTAAGTTGTAGTACACGGGTGAAATATGGGAGAAGTATTTTTGAATGCCAGGCGCGGAAACCTGTGCGAACAATAAGGAGTAAATTTTTTCGGTATGTGCTGCGATAATGAAAAATGGCATTAAACATTTTAAAATCAGCGATTCTTCGTACAATTCTGTTAAGTTTCTTGAATTTCTTAGAGAATTGGTGGGTGTCTTGAACGAAAGTGGTGTTTTTATGGGATATTTATTTTGGATAATGCATCGATTCATAAAAGTGAAGAACAAAGAATTTTTTTACAGTCAAGCGGGTTTGGATTGAAATTCTTGCCTCAATATTCGCCTAAGTTACATCCGATCGAAGAGGTTTTTAGCAAGTGGAAACATTATATTGACTCAAGAGAAGAATTATATTCTTTAATTAATGAATCCTCCGGTGTTTAATTTTAGGTTTGGATTGTGAAGGTTTTCTTCGCCACGCAAGGTCATATGCTCTTAAAGTAATAAAAATGGAAGATTTTTAGTATAATTCGGGTGTTTAATTTAAAAGTTTTTTTGCCGAAATGTTTTTCTTTATTTAACACATTATTATTTTATAAATTTTCGTTAAATTAAAATATAAAATCGTAAAATTAAAATTGAAAACCGTTAAATTATGCTGCAAGCACTGTATTTGAGAGCTTATATCAGTGTTGTCCAAACTGTGTGCCGTGAAATTTTTTTAAAAAAAAGTCAAAAAAACCCTGTTTTTCCAAACAACTTAATAAAAGGAAATTGAATTGTGGACATTTTAACAGTTATTTCAAATTAATTTGTTAATCAGTTAATTAAATCAAAGAAGCGGGAGCGTATGGTTAACATTGATCAAGAATTAAGAGTTTGTTTGTCAAAAATTCCACCACGATTGGAACTTATTTGTTCGGAACATCAAGCACATAAATCTCATTAACTATGTTTTATGAAATTTTCATTCACTAATTTTTCTAAATTTAAAATTTTTTACATTAAATTTATTTCAAGTAAATAAGTTTTTCATTTCTTATTAAAAGATTAGTAAAAGTGCAATAAAAAATGGCAAATAAAGCAAAAAAAAATTTAGGTGTGCCGCGAAAATTTTTAATTCAGCCAAGTGTGCCGTGGCTCAAAAAGGTTTGGTCTACACTGGCTTATATAATAATCTCATATCTATATGGAATCAAAATTCAAGCCTTAAAATTTAAAATCTTTTAAACATTTTTAAAACTGACAGTACTTTACTTAAATTGATTGAAGAAATTTTTTGATTGTATTTTTCAATGTGTGCATTTCTTGGTATTTTCTGTTTGTACATGCAATTGGTGCTGATTCCATAAAATTAGCAGAGATAAATTCATCTTTCTGTAGGATTTCATTTTCCAGATCTTTACAATTGATTATTTAATTGGTAACTCTATCTTTTGATGATAAAAGGATATTATTTGCTGTTCGAAATGATATTTAATTAGATTAATGATAGAACTTTATTAATTCAAAAATTTCAATATTCAATTTAAAAAACGATTACTTTATTTTTATTGTTACTTGCGCTAGATAACATTTTAAAAAGTTAATTTTTATTGTATTTTAATTTAAATAATTTTGAAAAAAGTCGATCATGACAGTTGTCGAATTTTTACTCTATTAACTTCGCTGATGTTTATAAGTGCCACGCAAATTTTGTGATGCCAAATTAACCTACTTTCCGTGATCGGATTGAGTTGAAATTTGCCAAGTAGATTTGTTGTCTAGAACACTGCATGCTATCAGATCGATATACATGGAACTCACATGCTCATTGGCTCTCGACCATTGAGCATGTGAGTTCCATGTATATTGCAGAATAAACTCGTGTTTAAAAATGTTCCATAACGTGATCAGACTAGCTTCTCGCATGAGAAAAATGGAAAAAAGAGAAAAAAAAGAGAATTAACTGCGTATATTTTTGAAATCATTACGTTTCATTGAATATACTCTTTTATTGTAAACTGCTTTAAAGTTGCTTAAATTAAAAATAATGTTTTTAGCTACAGTAAACATAAAATTTAAACATACTTAATATTTCTTAAATTTTTATTAAAACGCACTGAAATTTCAAATTTCCGTTAACTGTTTTTTACAAACGAGTGGAAAAAGAGTTTTAATTAGCGCTTTCATTCTTTACGAATACAAGTTGAAACATTTAAATAAAAAAACTGCAAAAATATAAACATACACTAATAAAGTCTTAAACTCTTAACGGTCGAAATAATACCGTAAAAACCGGTCAAAAAACCATATTTTTTTATTTTATTTTATGAACTAACTAGCTGGGTACCCGGCGTTGCACGATTTAAAAAATAGTAAAGAGATTAAAAATAAAGAAATTTAATTCAATTCATACATTAAAAAAAATAATTTAAAAAATACATAAAAATTTAATTAAAAAAAAGTACATGTAATTTATCACTTATATCTATTTAAATGTAAAACTTAAAACGGTACCCAGCCGGTAAAAAATGGGTCAAATGAAAAATTGAAATTTTATAATCCTAACATGATCTTCAACTTTTATTTGTAACATTGTTGCCAATTTCACCTTCTTGGGGTATCTACTGTAGTAAATCAAGGTGACCCTGAGTAGGGTAAGGGTACCCTAGGTTGGTCACCTGGAGTTCAAACATAGCATATGACCTGTCCCGAGTTAAATGAGGATCCCATGCAAAATTTCAGCACCCTAGGTCCAATAAGGTTCAATAATAAATTTAAATACCTATTAAAGTAAGACCAAATTCCTCAAAAAATAAATAAAGAATTGTTTTATCGATGTATGTTTTTTACAGTTTTTTTACCTATATATTTTAAAGTGCATTTGAAAAAAATGAAGGCTCTAATTAAAAATACTTTTCCACGTGTGTGTTAGGATTTGATGTAATAGGCACAAGAATAAAGTGAAAATCAATTCACAGCAATTAATATATAAAAATATTAATTGAAATCAAAAAAAAATAATATTAAATATTTTCTGGATGAAACTTGTATGGACGGATGCCAAAAGATGAGACAAATTCAAATATAATAAAATAAAATAAATGTGGGTCCCCATAAGGAAATATTTATAAAAATTTTTAATTAATTAAAAATTAATTATTTAATGGAAAAGCCGAGCAGTGTGAGAAATCCAAGTTGTCAACAAAATTATTATATTAGGGCGAACAAAATTGGAATATGAGAGAAAACCCGAGATAAAAAGGGGACCCGATATCGATTTCAATCTTATACAATAACCCAATGTAAATGGGTTAGATGAAAGCCTCGAGAGTCTCAAATACAAAAATAAATTGGGTAAATCGAGAGAGGTAGTCAAAATCGGCAGTAATTAAGGAACATCTATTATCAGATTAATTAAAATAAAAAGAGAATTCAATTACAAAGTTTGTATTAAAAGAGGAAGCAATATAGTGACATTGCCAGTTGGTCGAAGAGAAAATATTAGTGAGGGAAAGGTGATTTGAATTCCAAAACGTAGTGATAGCCAAACCAAGATGAGTATTAGCGTAAAAGAAAATATACGCCCGACTAAATATTTTATTGATAATTGTGTAAAATAGAAAGTTATTGAAAGTGGTGCAAAGAGAAATTGTTCTATTAAAATGTGTGGTTAATAAAAGTATAATTGTGGTGATTTCGAATATTTTTTGTAATTTATTTAACTTAAGACGCGAGGAGTCAAATGTTGATACCGACTTTCATAAATACCCAACATGTGGGTATTGACTTTAAAGAGCACCTTTTATTTTGTTGAAAAATAAATTACAAAATTAACACAAATTTGAAATTATTACCGCTTTTGAAGATAATTAAATAGTCAACTATGTTTCTCAACCTATTATAAATCCTTGTTAGTAGTATCCTATAGTATCAGAACCTACTGAGAGATTATTTTGTCTGTAATAACCCCTTTTGGCAATAGAACATAAGCGATAAAACATATTGAAAGATAATAATACATTTTTGACAATAGAGTCTTGATAGCAGAACCCAAAGAATATGACATCATGAGTGATGATTTTATCTGTATGAATCAACGTATACTAATATTTAGAAACTGGCTAAAATCATCATTTTTTATAAAAAATATCATTTTTATATCAAATAAATTACAAGTATTTCGATACCGTACATATAATTTTCACCTCTATTCGTAATACTCTTTCATTTGACTGTCTATTGCAGCGCTTTTCAACCGGTGGTACGCGTATCATGGATAGTACGTCAGATGTCGCTAAGTGTTACTCGAAAAATAAATATAAATTATTTATAAATTGTATAACTTAAAATTTAACATTTTTTCCATACTAATTTCAAAGATTATAATCGTCCATCATGCGTATTGTTGTTTTAAATTTTCTAAAACTTCGTCTTAAGATGCCTATCTTTCTTTTATTAATTATTCTATGTAGAAACGTCACAGATCGTCATTAATAATTTATTTTTCCACAACGTCTCAACTTTAATCAAACCTATGCAAAATTGGTTTGGGAGATAACGGATCAAAATATATTAATAATTATAAACTTATACAACTACATTACTATAATTATAAGAATAATAAATTAATGATTATTTATTATAATATTTTCAATGGTTGAAACAATAACCACTTAAAAGAAAGCAAGAACCTGTCTAATCAACTGCTAGCACCGAATCTGCCGAGACTTATACTTCAGACGCTAGAGGAGACACCAACGAGGGTAATGACAATCGTAAAAAGCGTAAAATTGTTAGTTACTTAGTTACCTATCCTTTGGATTTGCATGGTGTGGAGATGAACCCAAACAACAATGTGTTATCTGCAGTGAAAACTGTCAAATCATTCAATGAAACCTTCTCTACTTCAGCGCCATTTCAAAACTAAACACGTTTTGTTTAAAGATAAGTCAACTGAATTTTTTAAACGAAAAAAGATGGAAATGCAACAAAGTACAAACAGTTTAAAGTCGTTTACTACAGTGAGCACATAAGCATTAAAAGTATCTTATTTGGTCAGTTTACGAATTGCACAAACAGGTAAACCGCACACGATTGGTGAGAATCTAATATTACCTGCTGCTAAACATATTGTCTGCTAGGACCAAAAGCTGCTAAAAGGCTTGATGTGGTTTCATTGTCAGATAACACTGTCTCACGACGTATTCAAGATTTAGCTTCTGAAGTAAAAAAAAAGCCGTAAAAAGAAAGCCATTTGTAAGATGTATTTATATGAACTATTCATATGTATAGCATTTATATTTTATTATTTGAATGTTGTGGTTTGTTGAAATTGAATGTTGAAATTGTTCGAAATATTATTTGGATTTGAATTAATTCCCCAGAACTGAATTAAGAAAATATTTTGTTTAAATATATATAATTATTCACGTTTTTGAATTTGTTTGTCTAAAATTAAAACAAATCCTAACATCGTTAAAATTAAATAATTTTTTTTGATTTACTTAAATTTTGATTTGACCTACATACAACTTTGAAAAGATTTCGTAAAAATACCATGAAAATAGTGAAAAATCATAAAATTTTTGTTTGACCTACTTAAAAATACTTGGAATTTTAGAATAAAAATCCTCAACAGGGTAGAATGGTATTGATCCAGCGGTGTCCAATCCATTTACTTGTATTTAGCAAAAAATTAATTATTTTTAAAACTTTCATTTCGAATAAAAACTTTTTACTCGTAAATTATCAAAATTTTATCAAATATTAAATTTATTAAAATACAATTTAAATTATATTAATATATAATTATTTTCAATTAATTTTATGAAAGATTTTAAGCAATATATTGTTTTGACAAGTGATTTTTACGAATGATTGTAAGTAATAGCATCACAGAAAATACATTCCATATTCCAAAAAATATTTAAATAATTTTGGTTTGCGATCAAGATTTTTTCTTTAAACATTTTCTATGGACTCATAATATTTAGGTATTTGGTAAAAAATTAAATTTTACTTAAAATTTATTTAATATTTAAAAATGTCAAATTTTTAAAAATAGATTTTAATTTCCAAAGAAAATTAGATCTATTATATAGAAAATTAAAGAAATTTAAATATAAATTATCCTAATGTTAGATCTTTATTTAAAAATTTAATAGTGCATTATAAATTAATTATTTAATTAAATAATTAAATTTAAAACTAAAGTCACACTGTTAAATAAAAAACTCTAAACAACGTTGAATAATATGGAATAAATATTTTATAAATGTAATTAATGGTGGATTAATGCAATATTTTTTATTCAAGTTATTACATAATAAAAGTTTTCATTTAAAGAAATTTGTAGTTTTATTTTTAATAATTACACTAAAAGATAAAATTGAAAATAAACAAAAATTTGTTTCAATATTATAATTATAACTTAGTCAATAATTAAGAAAATTTAAAAATATATCAGTCAAAACAAATTAATGTCAAATCTTATAAATAATAATGAAAATATTGTATGTAATAATTATATTTTTTAATGATAATATTTTTGTAATTTTAGTTGTCACAATATAATCCAGAATCTATCATTTGGAAAGAATATATTTTTACCAATATCCTAGGGCAAGGCAGTGACGGGACAATTGTAAAGTTACAAAACCAAAGTTCCAACCAACAAATCGTTGCAAAAGTATCTACAAACAAAAACAATTCCAATGAAATAAATATATTAAAAAAAATCGAACATGAAAACATCATTAAAATGTTTGGCTACGAGTTTACTGCAAATCAAAGAATTATTTATATGGAATATGTCGAAGGAATAACATTGGAATCATTAATATTGAAATATAAAGGCCTAGAAATGTCAGAATTGTTTCCGATTTACTATCAAGTAATTTCCGCCAATTTTAACTTAATTAATTAATATATTAGATATTTAATGGGGTAGAATATCTACACAGCGAAAACATTGCCCACATGGACATTAAACCTGACAATATTATGATTGATATCTGCAAATCTGTAAAAATTATTGACTTCGAAAATAGTTTGGATTTTTCAAAAATTCCTTCAGTAAAAGGTCCAATAGGATCTTTTGCGTTTGGCGCTCCAGAAATAAATCTCAACCGGTAATTTTAAATTAAATTAAAAAAAATTAATAAATGTGCCAAAATTTTATTATTTTAAACAAATCGGCAATTAATTTTAATTATGAGCTCGATTTTTACAATTATAGAATATCAATGCAATTTTTATTTCTAATTTGAAAATTGAGTAAATAAATTTGTTTTAAAGAACAAAAATTTTGGTTATCCTCTAAAATAATCCGAAATATTACAATTCTCAACCCTCTAACAAGTATTTTTAAAGAAATACTATATGCGTTTTTTGTACAAGAAAAAATTATTAAAATATTTTTCAGTTTAATAAAGAATGCAAATTTGTAAAAGTATATAGGTAAAACTTTCAAGATGATACTCTTTTATAACCACCAAATGTTATCATTTTCACTGTTTTAATATAATTTTTAAAATAATTTTTCTCAATGTCTTTGGTATTTTGTTCAAACCACAAAATTTCCTTACTAAATCCAACACGTTTTCACTCCCTTAAAAGTACATACTGCATTAATCTTATACCAAATATCTTGTTTATATTCTTTTAACAATTAAAAAATAACAAAAGCTCTTTTTGAAGTAAAATTTACAAATAGACTAAAAATACTGATAAAAGAAAATTCTTTCTTTTAATGAATATTTTATGTGTAAAATTTCTCTTCTTTTATTCGGTTCAATAAGTTATTATTATAATTAATATGAAAATATTTCTTAGAAATTAAATTAATAAAAGATAATTAATTAATTTTACAATAGAAAGTTATTATAGTAATAAAGAAACCGAATTTGGAAAATGTGCGCTCATTCGTTGAAAATCTTTCGAAATTTTAATAAATATAAATTAATTTAATTTTCTATAACATTTAATTTTGAGTACTTTTTTCAGTCACAAACAAATAAAATGCAGTTTGTTTATTTTTGCATACTATTTAAAACAATTATAATTGCGATTTATTCTATTTTTAGTTTTAATCATTTATAATTTAGATTCTATCATGGATTACCTTGTGATGTATTTTCTCTACATTTGACCCTAGCTACTTCATTGACGGGTAGACTACTGTGGTCACGGGCCCAAGACAGTGATGAACAATACAAAATTTGGAGATCAAATGATATCAGAACAGCAGAATTTTCAGATTTAAATATTGAAGTATTTCACTTTTTAAAACGAGTTTTAATCCACGATCCAAATAAAAGACCGACAATAAGACATATAACGGAAGATCCTTGGTTTGTGACAATGAAATCTGAATATATAAATAAGTGTATATAAAATATATTTTATATCAATGTTCTAAATTGTGTTTATTTACTGAAATTGTGGTCACGGGCCCAAGACAGTGATGAACAATACAAAATTTGGAGATCAAATGATATCAGAACAGCAGAATTTTCAGATTTAAATATTGAAGTATTTCACTTTTTAAAACGAGTTTTAATCCACGATCCAAATAAAAGACCGACAATAAGACATATAACGGAAGATCCTTGGTTTGTGACAATGAAATCTGAATATATAAATAAGTGTATATAAAATATATTTTATATCAATGTTCTAAATTGTGTTTATTTACTGAAATTGTAGAATTTTTCTCTAGGCATGTATTGAAATGAGAAAAAATAATAGCCTAAGAAGTTTGACTTTATTAAGAATAAAGTCAAACATTTTCAGTTATCTTTAATGATGGTAGACCTTTTTCTTTTTCGTTCAATAAATCTCATTTCAAATTATGCCTATTTTTTACTATTACACAGTTTTTTTTACTACTTTACCAAATAATAGAATAACGTATACGAAGGCAGTAATTATTTATTAGCCAGATTTAGTATAAATAAATATTGCTGAGGATACCTAAATTATAAAATAAAATTAATCATTAAAGACGTATAATGTTTGTAGGGAAATGATGATGAATGAATGGGGCGTATTCTGGGACCCAGTAAAACAAGAGTGGAAGAAAGATGTTGAAAGATGAGAAGGGAATTGAAGAAATTCATAAAAACAGACAATTAAATAAAAGAATGTCATTCTTAATTAATAAGTACAAGTGCAAAAGAAGCGAAACAGAGAGCAGAACAAAATTTGGATTGTCCTGTTATCTCGATGACCTAGAAAAGAGAAAAGGCATGGGAAATCCGAGAAACTTTATTGTAAAAAATAAATATCTCGACAACTCTCAGAGATTACTGAATACCAGTGGAAAAACTGGAATAAAAGAATGAATTATCAATAAGTGACACCAGTGGAAAAACTGGAATAAAAGAATGAATTATCAATAAGTGACATCAGATGGAAAAGTATAAAAACCGAATACAAATTCAATTATTGATTCGATTCTTAAAAGTTGTTGAAATATCACGTCTTTCTTGACCATTTATTGCCCACACAGTCACTTTTTCTACCACCAAAAGTATTAAAAAAAACTATATAGTGCGTGTGTGTCTTTGACCTACTTTGAAGCAGCGGCCCATAGTTTTAAAGTCGGTAAATTAAACTATATTATATGTGTGTGACTTATATATTTATTAAACTATATAGAATGTCTTTTGGTGAATTATGAGGTTAATTCGTGTCTATCTGCGCTTTTTACTTTGTTGGATTGATTTGTGTGCGCACACAGACGCGAAGAGTTGGTAAATTCTTTTTATAATGATGGTATTGATTGAATTTTTGTAGAATTGAGTTGAATTTTGCCTTGTAGCTTTGTGTTTTCCAGAAATTGATTGTTGGAGTTATGTTTTCTGGAATTGTGGTTTTAAAGAATTGATTTATAATTTTGATTTGAATTTTCGGCCTTAGTGAAATATGGAAGATAATGAATGTTTTATATGTCTTATTTAAATGGCAATATGGCGAAGAAATGTCTTTTCAGCAGTGAAACTTGTCCATGTGATCGTGGCTTAGCAAGATCGTTGCAAATTATTAATGGAAGTTTTTCAAAACGACTGGAAATCAACGATTTAATTTCTGTAAATCATGAAAGGACAGAAGAGGAACTCCAAGATATGTTTATGAAATTTCCTCAAAAATTTAAAGATATTCGTAAATTATCTGAAACCATTTATGACATTAGCGATAAAAATATAAACTTGCTAACTTATGAATATGATATTCTATTTAATCGAGCTCTTAAAAGGATCAACACAATTCAAATGTTTATTGGCCAAAGTGTTGAACAATTATCCAATGTTTCAAATTCAATCATGGCTCAATCTCAAGTTATTGGACACGTTAAATGGTTTAACAAACAATGGTTTTGTACAAATAAAGCGTGTGATGCGATTAATTACAAAGAAATTCTTCTTATGTGTCTTAGACGTAAACATCTTTGTTGATGAACTTTCCTCTATTTAATATGTTTTGTCCTTGCGGGTCATTTGTTTTAAAGTCGATTAATTAAACTATATAGTGTGTGTGTCCTTGATCTACTTTGGCTCAGCGGGCCAATTCTTTTAAAATCGATTGATTAAACTATAGGTGTATGTGTGTGTGACATATATTAATTAAACTATATAGGATATGTCTTTGTTCCAGTGTGCCCATATCTCTCTACTTAAAAGAGTAAAGGATCTGTTAAATCGTGTTCTTGAAGTGAAATGGTAAACCTCATTTTATTACTAGGACAATTGGTTCAGCCTTGCATGGTGTGACGTGAATGAAGCCCTTCGGAAACAATTGAAGGAGATGGAATTGGAAAATCAAAAATGCTTAAAAGTCATTGTGGGTTCAAGAACGAATAAATATTTTTATACTGTTTATCAAATTTTATTGAGGTTTAAAGATTTATATACTGTTGCGATCGTGTCATAGTTTTTTATAAAATCGCCAAATTCCATTCAGATTTTTGACAATATATTCTCTTTGACAGTGAATTCTTGAAAAATAAAGCCCGTGTTGTTGATGAACTTTCCTCTATTTATTGATCTTTATGACTTACATATTAATTAAACTATATATAATATGTTTTGTCCTTGCGGGTCATTTGTTTTAAAGTCGATTAATTAAACTATATAGTGTGTGTGTCCTTGATCTACTTTGGCTCAGCGGGCCCATTCTTTTAAAATCGATTGATTAAACTATAGGTGTATGTGTGTGTGACATATATTAATTAAACTATATAGGAGTAGTGGATGAATGATGCTAACTGGCACACCCCACCCTATACCCAAGCTGTGCTATATAAAAACAGCCTGTACCACCTCTACTAATCACCCATAAACGGAAAAGGGAAAGAGTGAGCAATAGCCAACTGTACCATCTCCGCTAATCGCCCATAAATCGAAAAAACGGAAAAAGTGACTAGTTAGCATCATTCATCCACTACTACGGCCAACTGCAAACGGCCAAATTTAATATAAAAATAAAAAATTCTAAAAAAATTAAAAACAGAGTACCCAATGAAAAAAACTCTTAAAGAAATGAATTGTACTATTTGTCAAAAAAGTTTTAAAAATAAAACTGCTCTACTTTCTCATGAAAAATCAAAAGATCATTTATTAAAAATTAATAAACTAGATGATTCAAACTCTAAAAATCTGTACCAAGTGTAATGTAAGATATCTATTATCTGGATACGATAAACACTTTGAAAGATGTAGTGGAAAAGCTAAAAACAGAGAAAGATTTGAATGTTCTACATGTAAACAAAAATTTAATATAAAATCTTATTATTTAAAACATGTAAAGAAGTGTGCTAAAGATCATACTGAAAGTCGTTCTGAAAGCCATTCTGAATGTGATTCCGAGGATTCTGATGATGAAAAAGAAAAATATAATTGGGACAACTTTAATCATATAGATGTAATTGAAGAACAAGTGTTTTCTTCAAGAATTTCAGATTATATATTAAAAAATAAAACAAAGATATTAAACTCGATGCAAGATGCTTTAAAAAGATTTACTCGATCAAGATTTAACATTATAAAATATAAAGTTAAAATCTTAACATCTTATTATCGTGGAGAGGAAATAGAAACAACCCCACTAAACTCTGATATTGAAACATCTTATAAATATTTATTCTCAACAAAAGGAATAAACAAAACAATAAAAGATTTATGCAAAGAGTTTGAAGAACAACAAGAACAACAAGAACAAGAATTGGGAGAATCAAATTTAAGATTTCAATCTTTTAAATCTATAGAGATTGAATATTGGAGAGCTTCTCCTCCAAATCCAAAATCATATATTCCTACACCATTTCAATCCAAATATATTATAAACATTCAAAATGAAGATGATAAATGTTTCATTTGGTCAATCCTAGCACATTTATATCCTCAAGCTACAAATCCTCAAAGAGTTTCAAAATACAAACAATATGAAAAGGAATTAATATTTCCAGAAGGATTCACTCACCCAATGAAATTAGAAGATATCCCAGCATTTGAAAAACTGAATAATCTTAAACTTAATATTTATGAATATCTACAAAATCATATTATACCAATTCATATTTCAAATAAAGAATTATTAGAACAAGATAAAAATAGAGAAATATATCTTTTAATATTAGAACAACAACAAAACCTACCAATGCAAGAACGAGAATATATAGAATCTCTCTCTAGAGACCCAGATTTGAAACAACATTATATTTTAATAAAAAACTTTCAAAGTTTTATGCGGACAAAAACTCAAGTCACTGGAGGATCAACATGTAAAAGATGTCTTCATTATTCAACAACTAAAAACTCAATAGTTAATCATGAAAGACTTTGTGAGAAGAATCAACCAGCTTTAATTAAAATGCCCACAAACAAAGATATGCACTTTAAAAAATTTTTCTAATTTATTAAAATCTTTGGGAGTGATATATGCAGACTTTGAAGCAGTAAATATAAAACAAGATTTAGAAAAAGAATATTTAAAAATAATAGAAAAAAATAATTTATTAGATTCATGGAATGATTATTCTCAAGAGCATCCAAATGAAACAATGAAAAACTTTCTAAACTTAAATAATAAATCTTATACAATAAAATTAACCAAACAAGAACCCTCAGCTTATAAACTCTTTTTTAAAAGTAATTATCCTGAATTAATAGAATCTAAAGAATATTCATTTAGAGGAACTTGCCCAGAAGATGTTTTAAATCATTATACCAAAACTATAAACGATCTAGAACATGAATTATTTAAAATAATAAAAACAGATTATCCAATAAACTTTTCAGAACAACAATATGAAGAATTTCAAAATACTACAAACTGTTGGATGTGCAAACAACCTTTCCAAGAACAAGATCTTGATGAGAAACATCCTAGAGATCCAAACAATATAAAAGTACCAGATCATGATCACTTTAAAAGGGAAAATAATTATAGAGGAGCAGCTCATACAAACTGTAATCTAAATTGTAAAAAACCTAAATTTATACCAGTTATATTTCACAATCTTTTTGGATATGATATACATTTATTTATAAAAGCTCTAGCTGTAAATGCTAAAAACTCTTTAAAGTTATTGGTTCAACAAAGGAAAAATATAAATCTGTACAATATGGATGTTTAAAATTTATAGATTCTCTAAACTTTCTAGGAATGTCTTTAGATGCAGTAGGAAAAACAATGAAACCTGAAAATTTTAAATATACAAAAGAACATGTATTAATAAAAAATAATATTCCTCTAGAAGAATATCCAACCTGTCTGGCAAAAGGAATCTATCCATATGATTATATCGATTCATTTGATAAATATAATCAAGAACTACCAGAGAAAGAAATATTCTATTCAAAACTTTCATTATCAGGGATTACAGATCAAGAATATTCTAGAGCACAGAAAATGTGGCAATTATTTGACTGTAAAAACATTGGGGAATATACTGACATGTATCTATCTCTAGATGTTTATATTCTAGCTGATTGTTTTGAAACTTTTTGTAATGCTTTTGACTTAAAACCCTATAATTATATAACTTTACCATCTCTAGCTTGGGATATATTATTATATGATATATTCACTGAGCAAAATATAGAATCAAGAGATAAAGTTATAGAATTATTAACTGATCTTGACATGTTTAATATATTTAAACATAATATCCGAGGAGGGATTTCCTCTGTAATGGGAAGTAGAGAAATATCTGCAAATAATTCAATGACTATTACTAAAAAATATTTTAAAGATAGAAATCAAGACTATGTACAAATAACAAAAGAAGATTCAAAATTAATAAGACAGGGTTTTACTGATCCATTTGAAATAATTTATATTGATGCAACTGCTCTATATGGGGGTATAATGTCTGAATATTTACCAATTGGAGAGTTCTCATTCCTTGATATTCCAAAAGAAAAAGAAAAACTAGATAAACTTATAAATCAAATATTATCAACCCCTAAAGATTCAGAATATGGATATGCAATAGAATGTGATCTAATCTATCCAGATGAAATAAAAGCAGGAACTAGACATTTCCCATTTGCACCAGTAAAAAGGAAAATAGATCTAAATGAACTTTCAGATTGGCAAATCAAACAAAATAGATCAACAAGCACAAAACTCCTATGTGATCAAAATGATAGAGAATATTATCTTTGTCATTATAGACTTTTTCAATTTTACATCTCTCATGGAATGAAATTAAAAAAAGTTCATAGTATTATAAGATTTAGACAATTACCATTTATGAAAAAATTTATACAAGGAAATATTAAAAAGAGAAACGAAGCAAAAAGAAATGGAAATGCATTCCTAGACATGATCTATAAACTTTTAAATAATGCAGTCTTTGGTAAAACAATGGAAAATGTAGACAAGTATACAAGGATAGAATTATTATCAAATACTAAAAAAGACTTTGCAAGATATAATCGAATGCTTGGAAAACCTACATTTAAAAATGCAGAGATATTCTCAAAGAATCTAGTAGCAGTTGAAATTCAAAATAATGAAAAAACATATAACAAACCAATCTTTATAGGTTTCTCAATTTTAGAATTATCAAAACTTCAAATGTATGAAACATATTATGATATTCTAATACCTCACTTTAAATCTCGAATATCTTTAAGTGCAATGGATACAGATAGTTTCTTTTTAAAAATATATTCCCAAGATGTTAAAAAGGAAATAGCAGAAAGTGAAACACTCTCAAAACTAATAAATTCATCTGGAGAATTATTCACCTATAAAGATGAAAAACCAAATACACCAATAATTGATGCAGTATTCATTAGATCTAAACAATATTCATTGGAAATGATTCAAAAACCAAAGATCTCTACCAGGACGATTAAAATAATAACAAAGAATTCAACAATTCAATTTGAACAACCTATAATAACTATAGAAACAAAAACTCTTAAAGATAATAAAAGTAAAGGAATTCAGTGATGTGTATCTAAAAATATTACACATCAAGATTATAAAGATTCTCTAGATAAAAACCATCAAGATAAACTGGTAGAGATTCATCAACTTAAATCAAAGAAGCATGACATGTATTTAGAAGAATCATCAAAGATTGCATTATCAAATTATGATGACAAAAGATTCATACTTTCAGATTTAAAGACAACTCTTCCAATTGGAAATGATTTAATCCCTATAATAAAAAATCTTGGGAAAATAAACAAAGTTTATGACTTAAAAATTACAGATCTTGATATTTATAAAGTTGAGATCATTTATCCTCTGAAAGATTTCCCAAGATTTCCTCAAGTTCGAAACCCAATAGCTATAGAGGAAAAATGTTTCAAGACTGAAGATTTAACACCTAAAGAGTTTAATTATAATAAAAACCAACTAAGACTGATTATGTGATTTTCAAATATATAAAATGTCGACAATTAATTTAAGATATTCAAAGAATAATGAGCTTATGGATCAAGCTAAAAAATTATATAATCTTATTGATAGTATTAAAAAAGAATATCATTTAAAATTTTGTAAACTTAGAAAAATAATATTTTTCATTATAATACTTGTTATTATTACATGTTTGGTATTTTATTTTTATCCTCAAATAAAAAAACTATCTAACATATATAATAATTTATCTATTTCCTTTGATCAAAAGTTTTATCAACTAAATTCTGTTCCTTTAATCTCTTTATTATTTCTTCTTGTACTCTACGATGAATAATAGCTTCTCGACCAGAATCTAGTTTAGTTTCCTTACTCTGTTTATTAAACTCTGTCAAAAGTTTTAAACATTCTTTTTGTATTTCAGGTTCTTGAATGATTGAATTGAAATCCATTTTATACTTTAAATTTTACTTTTAGAGTAATATTATTTAATTGACTTTCAGGACTTTCAGTAGGACCAGAAGCTAAAATATCTTTAGTTTTCTTACTCTCGGGTTTCCTATAAGGAGAAGGTATTCCTAAATCTTTTCTTATTCTTCTCATTGTAGAATCTGAAACACCTAAAGTTTTACAAATTTCAAACTCTATAGCTTTATATTTTAATGCATTAGATTGTAATTTTGAAATATTAGTTTGATCAACTTGAGAAATTTTTTCTAAATATAGGATTAATATTCCTTCAACCATCTTTCTCTTTGAATCTTTTTCCCCTTCCCTTGGGTAATCCCTTGAGTTTTTAATCTTAAAACCTCATTCTTTATATCTTGTATTATTTGATTTGATTTCATTATTTCATCATCAGTTAAGATTCCATCTTCCAAAGCTTTCAATTGAAATAAAAATAATTTAGAGATTCCTAATTCTATTGATAAACAAACTTCACGATATAAACTTTTCTTTTTAGAAGTATAAGATAATGAAACTATTTCAGTTAAGAAAGAATCAGCTACAGAAATACTTCCTAAAATTACGGGTGCAAGAGTTACAACAGGAAGTGTCACAGGTAAAATAACTGTTAATATTGCAGATGTAAAACCTAGGGAATAACCTATAACTTTTAAAACTGTATTCCCTTTATTCCATCTTTTTTTAACTTTTTTATAATGTTTTAACAAGTCTTGTAAATGTAGGGTTTCTGATTTAAATTCTTTTACTCTCATAATTTCAAGTTCTGTGGGAGCCGAAGGCTTGGGACCTTTGGGACCTTTGGAACCTTCGGGAGAAATATTCTTGATGACAATTCTGGGTAAATTTTTTCTTCCATTTTAATAATAAAAAAAATAATTAAACTCTCAACATGACTTTATTATGTGGTACTAATGCTCGCATTTCATAATAACCTCGTGTTGAGAGAATGTCTTTATATAATTCCATCAATGCTTTACAAACTTCTTCAACATCAACCTTTTTTTCATAAAATATTAAATCTATATATTGTACAAGTGAACTAGAAAATGAATATTCTTACTTTTAGTTTTATGTGGATTAGTTTTACCTGAATGGGTTTTACCATACCAATGTCCATGTGTTAAATCATAACCAGTAATTATAACATCACCCTTTTCTAACTTGCTATTATAATCAGATTTCACAAACCATTTCATTGTTTCACCATCATCATCAAATAAAAGAAATAAGGATCAATAATCTTTACAACCGATAAAAACACTCCAGGATTTACTATTTGTTGTTATTTCTCCTGGTTCTATAAAATGTTTATATGTATTGGCTAATAATGTTTTATTCTGAGGTAATTCAGCAGCTCTTTTTCTAATACTATGTGTAGTGTTAATGTGTGTTCCATGAGATTCTAAAATTGAAATTCTTTATTAAATGACGTAATCACCTCATTTATTATATTATATATTGTATTAAATTTAGTATTCATAATTTGTTTTATCTTTAGAGTTTAACAGACTTTGTAACTTGTCAAATTTATCATTAAATCGTTGTTCGATATTATTAAGCTTTGATTCCATTGAATCCATTTTTGTTGTTAATGAACTTTCAATTTCTTGTTGTTGTTAAATCAACATATTTTTTATTAACTGCATCAGCTTCATCAGTTGGAAAAGATAATTCTTTTATCTTGTGTCCATTTAAATTAATCACCCTTCATTGAATCACCTCGCTCATTAATATATTTATTTTCTGTTAAAGTTAATATTTCTTCTGTATTAAACCCTGTTTTTTATTGTTCCACCACCTCTATTACATGGAATATAAGAACTCATTTATTAATAATTTAAAATGACATTATAGGGAACTCCGTATTCAAACCTGTTTCAAATGTAAATACATTGAAATCTCTTCTCCATTAAAATCAATCAATTCTCCTTCTTGATTAAGAATTTTAAATTAATAATCCATTATATATTTTCTACATAAAGGTAAATAATTTGGAGGATTCATTCTTCAACTATTTTATATCCATAGGAACTGTGTTTGAGGGAAAGGAATATAAAACATTTGTTTGTTTACCATTATTATAAGAACCTGTTATACAATCGCAATGAATATTTATTGTGTTGTAATTTATTATTTTTATAATATTTTCTGATGTTATATTCTCAACTACAAGTGTGATATAATGGTTTCGTGTAAATCCTAAAATTGTTCTAAAGAAACTATTATTTTGAAAATGAATTCCTATATTATCTAAAGTTATTATACATTTTGAAGTTGGTAAATCTATTTTAATTTTAATAGCTCCATTTGTTTTTTTAGAAAGTATATTATTTAAATCTTTTATCTCGTAAGCTCCGGGTTCGATTGTTATTATAATCTTATCTGCAGATTTATGGTTTATATAATAAAATATGTTATTATCTTTAGTTATATTAAAAATAGTATTATAAGCACAAAACCATAATAGTCCTAATTCATAATTTAAATTTTGATCTAATTTAATTGAATCTTGAAAGTTTATAGTAAAGTCTGATTCTTTTGAATTTATAGATAAAGTTCTTGAATATTTATCTGACATTATGTTTACCATTTTTTTAAATTATCTTCCGGAAGGTTGCGAAGCTCCATTTTCTAATAGAGATTTTAAATCATTATAAATTTCTTGGATTATAGATTCGAAATCCTCTGACCCATTTAATCTATACAAAACATATAAACTTAACACACCACATATTTTAGTATTCCAAGGTTGAACTTGTAAGGAATTAAAAGTATAATCCGAGAGATAGTCTTCAACTTCTTTAGTGGGTTTAATCCCAAAAGAATCAAAGTATATGCTTGCCCCTCCCCTCTTATTATATATACAAACCCAATGAGATCCTTTTTCATTTGAATTTTGATAATTGATAATAATGTTTTGGGGACTTTGTCCAATTTTATATAATTCATCATTCATTAATATTTTAATTTTTAAATTTAAATAATCTGCATAATCTTTTAAATCAAAATTTGTTTTTGTATCAATTCCAAATGTTTTTAAAAAATCTAATACGGAGTGTTCGATTGGGGGATTAGTCATTTGTATACTTATTAAATTTATCTTTTGAAATTATTCCTTGTTTTAACAAATCTTAGAAATCTTTAAAATATCAGAATCTAAATTATTATGTCCTGCTTTTTTAGCTGCTAATAGTTTTCTTAATTCAATAAAAGATTGATTGGGTTATCTCCTGGCCCTGACCCTCTCCCTGACCCTGACCTTCTGTGACAATATAACCCCTTTCATTTTTATTTAAATATTTCTTTAAATCTTGAATATGTTTTTGCTTTGGACTAGCTTTTATTAATTTTATTAAATTTAAATATTTTTCAATTTCTTCAACATCATCTGAAGGATATCCACAAAGTATCTATAAAAATCATCTGTAAATTCAAAGTCTAAATATTCATTATTATAAACATTTTGTGAATGAATACGTGGTTTTATTTTCTGAATTTAAATATAAAGTAAAGTTTTGATTATTAATTGTTATTATTGTATATCCTTCAGGATTAGTATTAAATGATGGTTTAATTGAAGGGGGTAAACCCTCTCTAATTTTAGGATCAACTTTAAGAGGTTTTGTTTTTAAAACATTTCTTCTTCTTTCACATCAGAGGTTCTTCTACGTTTTCTTTGATTTTTTCTTCTTTATCCTGCCACTCTAGTTCTTTTATTTTTTGTTTATCTTCTAACTCTTTAAATTTTGCTTGCTCATTGAAATCTTCTAACTCTTTTATAGCTTTAATTGTTGGCTCTTGTTGTTGTTGGATTACCTCATTTAATATTCTAGATTCAGTATTTTGAATTAAATCTTTTTTATTATATTTATCTTGTTCAGATTGTAATTTTTTTAAAGTGCTAATCTTTCTTCATATACCATTTTAATGGTATTAAAAATCAATCATTTTGGTTCGAATGGTTTTCAAGTATAATCCTTTGCCCTGGCCCTTCCCATTTTTAGTTTTACAAAGACATCCATTCTTTAAAGATTTACATACTTTTTTAAATTCCTCTTTATCTTTTGAAGATAAAGATTCAGATGTAGAAATTTGATTTTTTAAAAAATCATTTAAACCTCGGCCTTTATAAGGATCAAGATAGAGACCCTTCCCTTTTGCAGAGTCTCCTCATAAGGATTAAGATAGAGACCTTTCCTCCCTTCTTTTTCATTGAATCGATTTCATTTTGTAGTTTTTTCTTTTCAGGTCTGTCTTTTGAGATTCTTTAGCTTTTTGAACTGTAGTTGCAATTTTTTCAATATATTTTTACCAGAGATTACTACTGATTTTTCTTGTCTGAATTTATTATTTCTTGTAAAGATTCCTCTGTAGGATTCTTCTCTGTCATTTTATAATAAATAAAAATGGATACTTGGAAACCAATTTTAAATAGACATAAGAGTAAATTTAATAATAAAGTATTTCCTGATAATTTTAGATGCTTAATTATTGGATCTTCTGGATGTGGTAAAAATGTACTTCTTTTGAGAATGTTACTTGAAGATGGTTTTTTAGATTATAATAATTTAATCTTTTATTCTACAACCATTAACCAACCGGAATTACAACTTTTGAAATGTGGATTTGAAAATAAATTAACTAAAAAAGCTATAATTGATATTTTTTAAAAATCAACATACATATCCTGAAGAAGTTTTTTCATCCTTGTGATATGGTTGATTGGTACAAGGAAAAGATTTTAGAATCAGATGGACAAAGTCCTCTATATATTAATAAAAATGATTATATAGGGGATGGAATCCAGATCTTATTCTCTAATAAACCTGAAGATGTTTTACATTGTGATTTACTTCCTAAAGATAAAAAGAATCTAGTTATATTTGATGATGTTGTTAACATGAAAAATCAAGAGATTCAAAAGAGTTACTTTACACGAGGTAGACATAATAATTGTAATGTTATTTATATATCTCAAACTATTATGCTTTAGATAAAAACTCTATAAGAAATAATTCTAATTGTTTTATATTTTTTAAATTAGACAAGCGTGATAAGAATATGATTTATAATGATTTATTTTCAAATGTTGAACCTGATAAGAATATGTTTGATATGTTTGTTGATAATCATTGGAAAGAAAAATATAATTATATTTATTTGGATAGAGAAGAAGCTGAAATGTGGAAGACATTATTTTAGAGCTTGTCGATTTAGAAATCTGTTTTCTGTAGTTCATTATTATAAAATCTACCTAATATTTTTTCATTATTTAAATCGATGATACCATATGTTATTGGAGTTGTATGATGTATTTTATTTATAATAAAAATTTCATTTGTCCATTTTGCTGTGAATCCTTTTTCAAATTTATTTTTATATTTAAATATTCTTACGCGGTCACCATTTAAATTTTGGTTTTATAGGGTTGTATCATTTTCAATATTTACCACTTTAATGGTTTCAGGATTCAAGGAAGCATTTAAAGGTGTTGATTTTATAGAACTATGTACATCATTATTATATTCATTTACAATCTTTTGTAACAATTCATTGTTCCATTTTTGTTTTCCAATAGCAGTAAAATATTTCCACATTTTATTTTTTAATGTTCTATTTAATCTTTCAACTACAACTGCTTTTCCTTCGTTTTCTGTTGAATATAATTTAATATCATTTCATTTAAAAAATTTGCAAAAAATTTGTTATAAAATTCTGTTCCTTTATCACACCATAAATATTTTGGAATTCTTTGATGTTGTTCAAATATATTTTCAAATGCTTCTGTAATAGAATATCCTGTTTTATTTTCTAAACACCTTGCAAAGCAAATCTTGTATATAAATCTATTACAGTTAAAATTATTTTATATTTTTCAGGGTCTGATGATTTGGGCATAAAGACTAAATCAGCAGACCATGTTTGATCTTTTTCATGTACTTGAACTTTTAAATATTTTTTATTTTTTCTAAATTCATGGTGTAATTCTTTGGCATATTTTATTTGTGATTCTGTTGGGGTTAATAAGGGTCTTGGATGCACTCTCAAGAGTTGTTCAAGGGGGATCTTCAACGTCTGCTTGTTCAATAATCCTTTTATTAGCAACATCTTTTGCTTTTCTAGGAAGTCCTGGCACCTATAAAAATCTTACCTTTCATTGCTAATTTAACTAGAGCTCTTTGAATCTTTTCCTTGCTTGATGGATTTTGGATACTATTTAAATCATGTATTAAATTCACATCTGCAATGTGTCTATCTCTAAGATCTTCTGAGTTGTAAGCAATATCATGTTTTAAAGCTGCTTGATCAATTCTATTTATTGTTCTTCTCCTTGTTTAGGATTATTATTTTCATCAAGATCGGATATCTAATCTTGTTCCTGGTCCAGTATAGTTGTGATGGAATAAATGTCTTTCACCTGGATATTTTTCAGTAGTAAAAGGTTTCAAGATTCTGGATGTTGTTTTTGAAGATTGTAGGTCGCCTCCTATATGTTTTTTATAGATGCTTGCTTTATGAGGATGACAGTTACAAGTACCAATAACGAAGTGCTTGTTGATTACATTTTAAATGTTTTTTATGAGGAATCACCCCTAACATTTTCAATAATTGAAATCTTTCCACCATATAATTTCATTTCTATTTTCTTTTCTTCTAATATTAATGTATATACTTTAGCTTTAAATTAGAATCCTTTGTTATGTGAAGTGTAACATCAACATTATTTATAGCTAGGCGATCATCTTGATCAGAAGTATTTATACAAAATATAGAATATAAATTTTTGAAATCTTCTAAACTTAATTGCGGTTCAGCTTTGAATTCTTTACAAGTTTCAATATAATTCAGGTAGGGGAATATGTTTTCATTATTTTCAATATTAAATTCCATTCGATTTATTGATAATAAGAACTATTTAATTGGACCTGGATGGTTTTTAAATTATCACCCCCAATCTTTTGAATAAATAGATTGTTATTTTTTTCAAATGAAGGATCTCCATCTTTAAATCCAATCAAACATATCTTGGTCTATAAGCTAAATTTGCTACCTTTATAGAATATGTTGAACCCTCTGTCATACTAAATTCACTACAGATTCGATTTAAATAATTTACATTTATAGATTTGTTGGAATTTAATCTTTCAAGGAGTTTGATTTCAGAATGTGGATTTAATGTCCATTCAGGTATATGCAATTCAAGTGTTGATAATTTTAATTTAGCTTTTGTATCCTTATGCTCCATAAAACAATCTTTTATCACCATCTAGTCTATTACAGATGAGTTCTATAAAAACATTATGGAGCACCGGTTATAGTTTTGAAGGAATCCGAAACAAGGTGTTTTAATTCAAAATAACCTTCAATTTTTTCAACTTATAAAGTTCAGCTCTTTTATAGTAAGCAGTGTTTACATCTAAACCATCTTTATCTAAATCTCCTTTATTAACATCAGGAATCCAGCCTGTTAATTCACCATATTCATTTTTATAATCACAACCAGTCAAAATAAAATTTATCATTGTAGAATATACTCCTGGATGCAAAACAGTTTCAATTTCAGACGATCCTAGTTTTATCTCATGTTGGAGAATAAATTTGGAAAGAAATTATTTTCTAGGGTTATGTTTTTACCTTCTGCAATTTTAATTCTACTTATAATATAATTTTGCATTACAAATATCAATTGGATTTGAGTTTGCAAGCTTTGAAAAACTATATCACCCTACGATTTAAGTTTGCAATAGATCCTGAAGTTGGAGAGATTTTTAAAATATCGATTTTTTTAATTTCATGAGTAAATTCTTTATTATAATCAAGATTTAAATTATTTTTTTTCTTGAACTTTAAGATTTATATTATTCATTTTTTTTATTAAATTTGGCCGTTGCAGTTGGCCGTAGTAGTGGATGAATGATGCTACTAGTCACTTTTTCGTTTTTCGATTTATGGGCGATTAGCGGAGATGGTACAGTTGGCTATTGCTCACTCTTTCCCTTTCCGTTTATGGGTGATTGTAAGAGGTGGTACAGGCTGTTTTTATATAGCACAGCTTTGGTATAGGGTGGGGTGTGCCAGTTAGCATCATTTCATCACTACTT
>CAUHTR010003956.1:0-25271 GCA_959609185.1 Schmidtea polychroa | reverse complement strand
ATCAGCTAACCAACATTTACAAACTTCACAATATTTTTTGGGTTGACTTTTCCATACATCTGCCATTTTGCTAAGAGTAAAATAATTTTATGTTATATTTGTGAAAAATCAATACAAAATAAATAGAATTCAAATAAATGTTTAAAACAAAACTTTTTAAACAATTTAAATTAATGAAAATTTTATAATTTCAAAAATTATATATATAATGTAATATTAAAAATTACTAGTAGTTTTATAATATTTCCTTGTTTTATTTTTCAGTTATCATAAAAGACCAAAAGTTTCCTTAAAATATAATTAATGTAATCAATATATTTAAGTAAATTTCGGATCTTGTAAACATTCTGCCCCTAGGGGTGGGACTTTTACAAGTGTAATTTCTGGGGTATAATTTTTTTAAGTGTAATTTTAAAAGGAAATGAAATTACACTTTATAATTAAAGTCTAATAGAAGAAATTTTAAAAGATAAAAGGAAATGTCTATTAAGTAAGTAATTATTAAAAAAATTAAAACTTATAATTTAAGTTTAGTAGGATTATAAGTGTAATTTAAGGGGCAGAATTTTTACAAGATCCTAAATTTCTTTACAAATATTTAAAGTTTTCTATATTTATTTATTAGAAAATGTTATAAAGTTTGCAGAGGCTTTATAAATTTTGATGGAGTAATTGACTTTGGATTGTGTTTCTGTGATTTTTTAAGATTAATTGTAGTATAATAGCAGACTTTTCAGTAAAAAAATCTTAAAATTGATAGAAAAATTATCAAAATAATAATAAAAAAATTCAGAAATAAACTTTAATTTTTTTTAGTTACAAGTGTGGAAATATTTCATGCCTGTGCCTAAATCTTTTTGTTAATACATTCAATTCTACCCTTTACCTTTCGTAATCGCTCATAATAATCCAATAGACAGCTAAATGCATGTTATAATAGATGTTAGTGCTACAAATTAGTGGGTGGCCGTCAGCGACTTATTGTCTGTTTTAAATTCTGACCTTATATTGAAATTATGGAAACAACTGTTGGGCTGGAACCGAGAATTGAGAGCTTGTTTTAATGAATCAAAAATATATAACAAAAAAATCGCACCAAGTTAAATTAGAACACCAATCAATACAAATTAAAGTACATAACACATTGATGATAAATAAGACCGGGTAATAAAATAAAAGGTCGCGATCACTAACACAGTTAGGAGAAATATCGCATTCGGAATAGCTAACAACAAAAAAAATAAAATAATAATAAAATAATGGATAATAAATTAATTAATAATATGAAAAATTGTTAAATAAATTAATTTAAAATTTAAAATAAAATATCTATTAAACTGATAAAATGATAAAAAGTAGAATAAAAGTAGAAAAATTAGATGAATTATAAAATTTATAAAACCAGATTGTTTAAATCAATGAAACTAAAATAAAGTTAACTAAACTTATTTAAATTCTAAAAACTTGTAAAACTAAATTAAAATTAGCAAAAACTATTTAAATTATAGAATTATAAAAATAAATCTAAAAAATTAATAAAAAATAGAATTTCGATTAATTAAATTAAAAAATAAACAATTGCACACATTCACGCATGTATGCAAAAATTAATCAGAATTGCCTCGCATTCTAATTGGATATAGTAACAGAGAATGCGTAGGCGTACAGTTCAATCAGTATAAATACGGATTGAAATTTCAGTTGTTCAACTTGTTAAACTAGTTTTCAGATTTACACCACAAATCGTTTGTCAGGTAGTGAACATATGCTCTCAATTTTCGATTTTATGCCATCGTGGATTGGACTGGGTAATTTTATTTTAATATGAAATTTTTATGTAATGTTTTAAGTTAAATAAATTTTATATTCAATTTAGTTTAGTTGTTTAATTGTTTAATTTTCATTTAATTTTTAAGTTTTGGATAATAATTCTATTGGGTTCAATTGCAATGCTTAATGGTTATGACCGATAGTACCGTGGAATTGAGATCCAGTATACCATGGTTTGGGGTACCTTCGGGATGTTCAGACTGGTGGGTATGCTGGCTTTTCAATCGCGCAGTTGATTTCGGGCCGAAATGTGGAGGTTTCTCCACGGGTCCGTCGCTGGAAGTAACTTTGGTCAAACATAGGTTAGGACTAAGAATACAGGCAGATCCCTGCTCAAATTTTTTGAAGAACAATTTAAATATTATGGGAAGTGTGGATTAACTTGGAAATAAGGGCCAATCCCTGCTCAAATTTTTTGAAGGATAACTTTGGATATTATAGGAAGTATAGAATAATAATTATTAAATGGAAAATAAGGGCGGATCCCTGCGCAGAATTTTATAAGAGAACAATAGGAAATCCCCGTAATTGAGGACCACAAATGATCTAAAAACAGCATACATAGTGAATAATGACGTAAGACCTTCTATCGGCAGTCTAGAACCCGAAGAGAAAATACAATGGGGAGTAGTTTTAGCAATAGAGCTCAACTGCTCATTGTTTTTTCGCCTTTGTGTACAGTACCAACATGGTCGTAGCCATGGGTACACAAATGGTCAAAGTACAAAAGTCATGGAGATGCTTAGGAAAGAGTCGAGTGAATATATATGATTACCCCTAACGTATCTAAAATTTAAAATGACACGCCCCTAAGTACCCAACACAACTTATTATTTTATTAAATATTTACTTAATATTTTTTTCCCATTAATTAATTTCTATAAATAGACAGTGATATTCAATAATTAATGTTTATTAATTATAGTTAATTATATTATTACTAATTCATTAATTTTTTTTTAAATTAATTTCGCTAAAAATTTACAAAATTCTGTTTTTTCAATTCAAACTTTAAAAATTATAAAAGTTTTAAAATTTTTAAAACTTTTGAAACTCACAAAAGTTGAAATCAAACAAGATTTTAATAAATTTTCCACAAAATTGTGTCTACTAATATTACTAATTGCTTCAATCGATAGTGATCAGGAACTTGAAAACGGAGATAGCAGACAGTCATTCCAATGTATGTGGCATTGCACCCTTGACATAAATATTCATAACCAAGATCCGAAAACCATCTAAGTAAGAATTGAAATCCACTAATAATCACGAAGTTAAAAAAACAGGAATTAGATATCACCTTCTAACGTTGAAATGTAAACCTAAACAAAAAACTGTGCTTGCAGATGATAAATCAATTTCCTCAGTCGACAGTTATCCAGAACTTGAGAACGGAGATGACGGGCAGTCATTCTTAATGTATGTGGCATTTTTTGCAACAGAGTTCGGAACGAACGTTTGAAAGAAAATATATCAACGAAAGCCAACATCACGATAGAAGAAATCAGAAATTTAGCAAAGGTATATGAGGCACGAGAAGGTTATGATGCAAAAGAACGATTGGAAGAAGTTCAGGCAGTAGCTAAATCAACATATACAAACGTTGCTCAAGATAAACAAAAGCAGTGGACTCAAAAATCATCTTTTGATAACAGAATATATCCAAGTCGTCAACCAGGAAAAAGTTATCCATATAGAAATGAAAGAAACGAACGACAAATCGATAAATAGTGAAACATTTGGCAGAACAATATAATGAAAGGACATCTACGAATCGCAGCATCACCACCGTTAGTTTCAATGAAACATTATCGCGAGAAAGGTTTATAATAGATGTTGTAGTTTGCCTTAGCCAGCAGAAGAAAGACTGGTCAATGCATTTGTTGTGGGCAAAGTGATCATATGCGGTAGAGAAGGTCATTCATTTAGAAGTTGTATTGTATACACGAAGAAGACGACGATAAATCAGAAGAATGGATAGAATCAGTCATGCATAATGTCGAGAGAAAAAAAACCAAGAAGATCAATGTTGTTTGTATTTCGTCAGTAGGGTCGAGATAGTAGACGAGTTTAAAAAACGAAATGTTCTAACGAGGGATATAATGTTTAAGAAGAATGTTGATAAGAAGTGTAGTGCGATGGAAATAAATAAATTTTATTTTGAAATGATATAGGATTCAGGACCTTCAATCAGTGTGATGAGTGAAAAATGTTGGAGATTGATTGGCAGTCCAAATTTGATGGAAAGCAGAGTACGGTTGAGTGGAGTATTTTCAAAAGAAGACGAGAAGCCACTCGGAAGCGTAAATATCGTTGCAAAATGGAACAACAAATGTCGAGAATTAAGTGTTATTATTGTCAGAAAAATTCATCCAGATTTCATAAGAAGGGTAGACATCATGAGAATATTTAACAATGGAGCTTAAAGAAGTCAATAAAATTGGTGCCGCATTGGTTACTAAGAGATTTAAAGATTTTGACTGGTCGTGGGTTACTGATGATCGAGTAATTTGCTCTTTAGTGCTGTTACCAGCGTAACCCAAGATACAATATTGTCTTACCGCTTGATACCCGTTGAGTAATCAATGTTGGTACTGTAACAAGTGGGTGAGTACTCGCAAAAAGTGAGCGCACTAATGGCACTATAATTGTCGGGCACTCTTTGGGTCCACGGACTATCGTTAGAAGATGTGTGTCCGATTTCACTCAGTTCCCTCACTATAATTGCATTCCCAAATATACTGATACAATTCTTCCGTCATCAATCAAACATAAATCATATTCGAATACACGTTAATTTATTAAAGGCCTAATTACACAGTATGCATATCACATCTCTGATGATTGAGTCGGTTTTGATTTTTCCTGTAGTTCTTGCTCTGCCAATCTGGCTTTCTTCAATTTTTCGCGGATGTTTCGCCCCAACCGCTTACATTTTGTTTTAGTTGACGGGGACGGTGGATATATCTCGGCCAGTTCTATGGGCAGTGGGCGAATCTGTGCTGTTGTAGTTTCGCTGATGAATTTTTGATTCAGCTTGGCTGCTAGCATGCGTATCTGCAACTTCACCGCACGGATTTCTGTTTGATCCTGGTGGAAGTTGCAGGATCTGGCCGTCCACTTTTTCATTTCAGCCGGACTAAACCAAGTGCCCTTCGAATTCTCGGCACCGCCCTTTGAGTTTCTCGATCCAGGTTCGGAGACCTTCCGCCTGTTGTTGAGCCTGCTCCCGGTCCTTCCGTAAATTCTCAAATAGCTTGAACATTGAATAGAAATAAGTGTTCAATCAAGTACTCGTGATGAAGGAGAAATCATTTATTCGATAATAATATTTTGTTTAAAATGGGTGTGTGGCGTGATGTCACCTCTATGTCAGGCAAAGTCAGGTTTATACTGAAAACAGTGAACCCAATTACTAAAAATTCCAATAATTTATTAAAATACCACAAAAATAAAACAGAAAAAAGGAATAAACATAACGGTAAAGTAAAATCAGATGAAATGAATGTAAAGAAAAATCATCAGCAATAATCAACATGTTGAGTCAAGTCACTATTTGCTCCTTCATGGTCTTCCTCGCTTTCTTGGGGGCACATCTTCATTCGGTGCCTCTTCCAGAGGGGTTCCCGTGGTTTCTGCCCGGAGCTGGGCCTCGATCCGTCTCAGATTGCGTTGAGCGGCCTCTACATCCGTCATTGCCCTGTCGCGGGCCTCCATCAATAGATTGTTATGGGGTTCCGTTTTAACCCATGCTGGGGCATCGCGCTCGGGTCCACTCCGTATGACTGGGCTATAGTTGTCCAGGTCTCGACCCTGGTTCCAATCATGAATAGGGATGATCAGTAATAGTAGGGATGATCAGAAGGAAGTTACTAAGCAGGGAAATAAGATAATGATAGCAACATTTATAGTTATGATGATGGTAGTAACGTTAATGATGATGGTTTTAACAGTAGTATTAATAGCGATAATGACAATAGTGTTTTGTGATAGCAATGGTCAGTTGATCCGAGTTGGGGGTAGTAAAGAAAATTTTAATTTACATTCTATGTATAATTTGTGCCCTATTTCGTATAGCCAGTTGTAATTCGTGGTTTTATAATTCTTACCTCATGTCTGGTTACTAATCGCAGTTGATATTTTCCCAATTTATACTCTATTTCTGATCAATTTATATTTTTAGAACTTATATTTGGTAATTTTTACTAGTTAAAATTTATAGTTTATAATTATACTGAATATTTGGTAACGACTTGCAATTTATAGTCTTATAGGTTATGCTTCCTTCCTCATAGCTAAATATTATTAATATTTTACAATTCTTACAATCAATGCTTAATTTCAATTTATTATTTCGTAACTAATACGAATTTATATTCTTTGAATTGACACTAATTATAGTTTATATTTTAGGGGTAATAAGAATTCGAAATTGATTTTCTCGAGCGTGGAATTATAATTTAGGAATAATGTTGGGTTATTGAGTTGGTGATAATTTTTAATTGTTACTCTGACTCCAAGCGTGTCTTTATACGATTCACAAATAACACTTGACAACAGAAATCTTTGTTGCCAAATAAACTTTCACTTGACACTGACGATAAATTCAACACTCTGCTTGGTGACTATACAATGCTTATTACAACACTCGGTGAGGAATAGCACTTGTGTATAACACCGGATTAAAAGATCACAAATTACTGATTGGTTTCTAAACTGGGATTTTGAGCTGGTTGTTTTCTTTGACTTTCTTCCAAACTTTATTCAAATAGTCAATAACTTCTTTTCGTTTTATTATTCAACTAATTCTTTTCTTCAACTCTTCTCCAATAATTATTTCCCACAATTATTTCCTTTACAATTATTTTAACAATCGTTTGTCCAACAACGTTTCGTCCAACGTCTAATTTTCTCCAATAATTTTATCTCTCAAATCGTATCTCAAATCGTCTCTCAAATTGTCTCTCAAATCGTCTTCCAAATCGTTTTCAATTTCGCGTCACTTTGTCTCTAATTTTTCTTCTAATTTTGTTCTCCTTTCATGTTCACCAGTTTTCCCTTATATAGTTCGCTTCTCTTGTGGCACTCCAGATAATCAAGTGTTTTTCCACTTTCCTTCTCCTGCTTTCCCCGACTGTCCCATTTTTATCTCTGACAGCTGTCAAGTTGTTTTTCCCTTTTCCCTTTTTTGTTCGACCGCCTTCTCCCATCAATTCTATTATCACTGGCAAGCTGTCGAGATAAGGATATTGTTGTTTTCCTTTTTCCCCGATTTCAAAATTCCTTTTCCTTTTTGTACTAATTAATTAGTACTGACCTTGATTTTTATTTTCCTGTTTGATAACTTTTATTTCCTTTCTCTTTCTCATTTTAATTTCTTTTCACTTCCGTTTTCTTTTCTGAGTTTCTATAGATCGTCCCGTTTGTCATGGCGATCTTCCCCCAGGTAATTTTATTTATTTATTTGTAAATTGTTATTTAGGTATCCTCAACAATAATATAATTTTAGGAATAATACAAAATACGGGGTGGGTTGACATTTATTAACAAACATTATGTTGCAAGTTCTGAAGATACAGAACTCTTGTACATTGATATCAACAATTTGTATGATTGGGCCTTAAGTCAAAATCTGCCTTACGGAAACTTTGTTTGGGTGTATGAGAATCTTGATGGTGTGCTGAATGAATGTATGAATGCTGATATCAATAACCTTCCATATGGTTATACTATGGAGGTAGACAATGATATCCTCAGTGTGTGCATGACTTTCTGAATGATTTTCCGCTTGCTCCAGAATAGATGTGCCCACCAAATTCGAAAGTTGAGATGATGATGCTCACACATTGGCCAAAGAAGAATCATGTTCTTCATTGGAGATTTCTCAAATTGTATATCGAATTGGGGGCTATTATTAAAAATGTACATAGGGCAATTTAATTTACGCATGCACCTATTTTTAAACCTTATATACATAAAAACACACAATTAAGAGCCAATTCCTATGTGCGAGTTGTATAGTGATTTGTATAAAATATTAAATAACAGTCTGTGTGGGAAATCCGCAGAAAACCTTAAAAGACGGATGAATTTGAGGCTATGCAATTCAGCTGTAAATATGATTGTATATGCTTCAAAGTAGACTTTCAAGAAATCAATCAAAATTGATGATGACTTGATTGCTGCACATCTCAATAAGGATTCTACATGTTTAGACAGGCCTAGCTACATTGGCCAAACTGTGCTAGACCTGTCTAAACTTAGGATGTACCAGTTACAGTATATAGAATTGGCTAAATACAGAAACGAATTTAAATGTGAGATAAATATCGTTGCCGGTAACACTGACTCCTTTTTTCTTGAGGTTAGGCACTGTAAGCTTGACACTCTTCTGCCAGCAATGATTTCTCATATTTTCCCTTTGCTTATATACTCCTCGAAATCTGGATGACAAATGGTTATTGCCGAGCCAATCTTTCGTTTGACATTTGCTCCTACGTATTTGCTTCGGCTGTCACCCATAATGGTCCAACGAATCCAGATAATTAATGGCCCTACAGGTCTTCCTACGCGCGCTATCTTCTCCTTACTCTTTTCCCATTAATCATTGTGTCAAGGTAATGGGCCCAAATCTTCCTTCTGTTTGCTTTTCTTCTTGTTTACCCAGCTCGGGTTTCCTTTATCTCTCGGGTTCTCCATTGGCTCGGGTCTCCCATTAGCTCGGATTTTCCATTAGCCAATTAATTAATTAACGTTTTCTGTTTTCATACATTTGAATGTTTTTTGACCATTCCTGACCATTTTCTGATAAATCCCTAATCATCATCTTGTTGACCATTAGCTAATCTATACCTGTCCCGTTTTCCCAATTCGATTTCGATGATTTTACAATTTATTGATTTTTCTCGGATTTCCGGATTCTTGCCTTTCGTAATTGCTTTTGGCATTTTCTAATACTGCTTCCATCACATTTTCCTTTACTATCAATTCTGTGCATGATCCCGCTTTTATTTGTCTTTTCACTTCAATTATTAACCTAAATTTCATTTTAATTTACAGACCTCAACACTAATGATGATGACGATATAGATATAGACGATATTTTATTGTCGGACTAAACTGTGATATATCTTTTTATTTTTACATTTCTTCTACATTGTTTTATTATCTAAAAAATTTTTATTGAAAACTCAGTATAGTTTCACAATTCTTTCAATTGTTAATAATATCAATTAATAATAATTTTTAAAAATAATAAAATGACCTTCATGAGTCATGGTCTTTTTAAAATGACCTTGATGAGTCATGGGATGAGTCAGAGTCTTTGTTTAAATTTTGACCTTGAACTTTTATTTTTTTAAATTTTACCGGGGGGAGGGGGATATGTATTGCGGGGAGTTCATTATCTGCGGAGCTCACATCCATCTACTTCTGTTATTATTTTTGGTAAAACATTTACCCATTTTCTATTGCCTTGATGCACAAACAATTTCTTTAATCTATCTCTCAATGTTCGATTAAATTTTTCAACATGGACAGCTTTGTATTGAGAATGTACGGAATAGTGATTTATTTTCTGTTTATCGAGGATCTGCTTAACTTTGCTATTGTAGAATTCTTTATCTAAAATAATAACATATTTTTAAAATAATAATATTTAAAAAAAAATGTCTTTGTTCCAGCAGCAACCTGTTTTCTTGATGAGTCATCGCCTTTGCTCTACAACTAATGACGAGTCATCGGACGAGTCTTTGTTCTATGACTAACGATGAGTCATCGGATGACTCATTGTCTTTGTTCTACAAAAATTATTTTTAAAAAAAATTTTGACCGGGGGGGTATCTTTGTTTTAGAGGAGACCAATCCATCTACTGATCAAAATGCGTATACTTATATATCCTGACTTCGGTGTGCTAGTATGTGTGCGTGTTTTGATGCAATAAAATAAATTTTAATCCTTTTAATTTATTTTTCGATTCAATTTGATCAATTTTAACGGCGATTTTTTTATTTATTATTTATTTTATTTTCAAATTTTCATATTTTAGTTAATTTTTAGTAAATTCGTCGCCATAATGGATATGGCCATTTTCTAGAATATTCTATATTATTTTAAAAGTTTTTCATAAAATTCACATTTCTTTTAATTCCTATTATTTTGTGTTATTTTTTGGTAAATTAATTTCTAATTGTTATATCCTATGTAGTTTTGGCTAGTTTCGGCACCATGTTGAATTTCGCCATTTTCCAAGTATATCCATCAATTGTTATAATTTTAATTCCTAATTTATTCTTTATTGTATTTTGTGTAAAATAATTTTACTTTCATGATTCTAATTTGGGCTTATCATGTTATTTATTTATGTTATATTTATATTTCGTGAAATACAGCTTGCTGTTGTTTAATTTCATGTTTTATTTTTTAGGCGTTATATTTTTTCACCTTTTTTCGTGGTAACTTGATACTTTTTACATGTTTAGATTTTAATTCAACTTCAGGCTGTCTGCATGCTATCTTTGAGCATTCTGATCACAATTGTTTTGCATTTTGAGTAAAAACCAGTTCTTGTCCAACAATATAAAGAAGTAAAGTATAACTTAAACCGACTGAGTTTGGTAGAAATGTTCAAAGGCTGCAAAATAATCACTATTTTGTATACTTAAAACATCGGTGTAATTTAATGAAACCTGAGGAGGATAAATGAATGAAGTGATATTGTGAAGTATGATGTAGTTAGTTCGCCGATAACTTGAAATGGTTAATAAAAAATAATAATTGATTTTACATAAAATTACTACTCAAATATTTACTTTATTATACATTGTATCAATACAGGTAGACATTAATTCGTTAAATCAATGAGTAAAATGTGTGGCGGCACAAGGGGCTTTGTTTCTCAAGTCAAGAGTTTCTTTTTTCAAAACTCCAAGTAAAGTTTGAGAATTTTCCAGTATCTAAAAAATTTAAAGATTTAATTCATTTATTATGAGAACATTTTTTTTCCAATTTCAACACTGATTATTTTTTCCATTGAATTTATTAAAAAGAGTGCTTGAAGACTATAAATCAGTAATATATCGATGTTGTTTTGATACTCACGAATTTTCGGCACTGCCTTTTTTAAGTGAATTTCACTTGAAAAAGGCAGTGCCGAAAATTCGTGAGTATCAAAACAACATCGATATATTACTGATTTATAGTCTTCAAGTTCTCTTTTTAATAAATTAATTCATTTAATCAAAAAAAATATATATAGAGCAATAATTTTAAATATGATTAAAATATTATTCTTAAAATTCAAGAAGTAATTTAAGAAGAAAAAAAATATTTAAAATACATTTTTAATTTGTAAAGTTTACCAACTGAATTAAAAAATGATGGGACATTTATTGAAATTCTTTTGTATGAAATATTAAAATCTATAAAATTATAACGAGTATAAAATTTTAATTGAATGTTGAATTTTTATTTAAGTGCTATTTGAATAGTTTGTAAAACTGTTAAGGCAATTTATTTAAATAATAACATTAAGAACAGAATTAGATTCGGACAATTTTTCATTAAATAAACTTCTGGAGATTATATTTTTATTTAGAAACATGGAGTCAGACAATAATCACTAATTTATCAATTTGAAATTTTTAACGTTCGGGATATTTAATTCATGAAAATCCCATCGTTTGCAAATAAATATACTTTAAAAACGCTTAAAAAATATGTCCATCATTACTTATTATTTCTGTTGTCATATCAACATTCAAAATACTTATTTTCTCAAAATATTTGTTGATTTATTCTATGGGAGTACGAACTGCCTATAAAATTTCCTCGTATTAGTTTCTTTTAGTGAATTCCATGAAACAAGCTTGAGGACTCTCTGGTAGTCCACGGACATCAGTTAAAAGCTCTTGATCTAGGTCATGTGTGCACTATGAATCCACGAAACAAGTTCGATTCAAACAATAAGAACAGAATTAACTGTACATAGTTGAAGATGTTAATGAGATTAACTAACTCAATTGGACTTTTTAAAAAAAGCTGAAATCGTTGAAAGATGATGCTCTTTTGTGTCTTAGTCAAAAGATACAGAGATGAGGAATACTTATTTTAATAAATGAAAGAAGATAGGATACTTTTGCAATACGGATGGCTTCTTAAATATTGGTGCTTGTTCATTGATAATAATGCCTGTTCTCATTAAGATTGAAAACAAAAATTCATATAATTTTATGAAACGATTAAAACCATCTTACAGCATTTTCAAATTTTCAATCAAAGTGGGCCATCAATAAAATATTTTCTCAAAATGCATTAACTATTTCAAGTTTTTTCAACAAAATGAACAAGTTTTCAATCAAAATGGGCCATCAATAAAATTTTAAAAAATGAAATATTAATAATTTCAATTTCAATTCTATTTGAACAAAATATTAGTTTGTTATTTATTATCCATCTAAAATAATAGAAGATGCTAAACATATGGGTATAAATCCCATCATATTTCGGAAAAACCCAGAACAATCATCAGAAGAGATTGATTGACAACCATTATCGATATTCCTTAGTAACTCTTGCTCATTTTGTGGTGCACTATGCCTAATACATTGCTTCCATTTTGAGAAAAGATTTTCTATTGGATTTAAGAAAGGATAATAAGGTAGAAGAAACAGATACATAAATCCATATCTAAAAATTGTAGATTTTACAGATTCTGATTTATGAAATGCTACATTATCCATTATTAGTACTGCATTAGTAACTCCTCGAGCAGAAAGATCATTGCAAAATTCATTAACAAAATCAGCAAAGGAAATTGTATTATAAGCTACTGTTTGAATAGCATATTTATGTAATCAAGATTTAGACATTATGGCACACATGGACGAATTTCTTGATCTGATTGAGGGGACAATGTGATTTGCTTTCGTTCCTCGTTCTGAACGACCACCTGTTTCTCTCATGCTCACATTGAACCCAACATCATTTAATGAAAAAAAATGTTTGATTCATCAACAATATTTTTTGGATAAATTCTCATAAAATTCTCTGAGTAGGCTAATCTCGTTTCAATTGTTGAGGGACCATTTCATCTCTCTGGTATCATTGAAACTCTTTTGAAAGAAAAATTGAATGAGTCAATTGCGCGGCGTATAGTTGGATACTGATTTTCTATATTGGTTAAGAAGCCTTAGGGATATCTCTTTTAAAGTAATGATACAATCTTCTTGAATAAATGATTTGATGATGGCTATGTGACTTCATTCAAAGATTTTCTTCTTACACAGGCTTTCTGAGATTATAATATTCGGCCAGTAGTATTATAAATTCTAATAACATGATCAACAGTGTCCCGTGGTATCATTATTACAGCAGCTATCTGTGGTATAGTATTGCCACTAAGATAGTCTTCATTAGTCAAACCTTTATTGGGCATTATAAGGGCAAAATTTTATTGTATTTAAATAATTTTAAATAAATAATTTAATCATTCAACCTTATCTATTTATATAAAGATTAATATGACGCAAAAACTAAATTTTATTTAATTTAATTTTACTGATGACCCATCTTGATTGAAAACTTGCCCACTTTGGTTGAAAAAACTTGAATTATTGCATTTTGAGAAAAATTTTTATTGATGGCCCACTTTGATTGAAAATTTCCCAAATGTGGTGAAAAATGCTGTAATACTCATTCGATACAATTAATACCAATTGGAAAAGGCTGAAAATAGATCGAAAATTTTTGGGAGTTCTAACAGTCATGTAATAAGGTTACATTAAATTCTCGAATTTCTTAACTTTGGTATAGCAGAAATAGACAAAATTACTACACTGACAATAAATAACCAGTAAGGGAGCTTCACTAGACCTAGGAAGGATTCAATTAAGCATAGATCATTACTCAATTTTCGAGATGTCTTATTACCTATTCTTCCCACCAAATTAAATTAATTTAAACAACTTGTCAAAAAATTAGACAACGAAGATGTTTAAAGAAATATTCCCAAGATTGCCTGAAGCAAAGTCGGAAGGAGTTTTTCTTGTCTTATAGTTGAAAGAGCTCATAAGTGATACGTTCAGAATGAAACTCAGTGAGACAATCACCAATCTTTAGGGAAAACACCTTTTATTTTATTAAGTGTTTGAATTATTTAATTAAAATTACAAAATATTCACATCTTCCGCCACCTTGTTTCTTTAATTGATTAAAAGAAAATTAGAAATTTATTCAAAAATATGGAATCATAACAATTTGCGGAATATCGCACCGCTTCACTCAATCATTCAATGTATAATTACATCAACATCAATTGTGTCATCAATATTGTGTCATCAGTGTTCAAAATTCAGTTCAAAAAGACCAAACCAATATCGATTATGGCAGTTTGTTCGCTTTTGCCAATCTCAGTCGCCGAAATAAAGTAAATACCAAACGAAGATCGTAATATAGATTCCAAAAATCGCCATAAAACTATGCTATATTAGTTAATAAATATATTTCAAATTCTTCAATTATTCATATGCTTCTACAAAAAGTTATTGTTTCAGAACTATTAAATGTTCCTGCTGCAATAACGGTAAGTTAAAATTATTGCAGCATAATTATAGCGTGTAACATTCTTATATATATATATAGACATTCAAATCGAAACTTATGTTTTACATAAGAAATAAATGTTTGATGTACTCGTAATGTAAATAAATGAAAAATTAAAAGAAAACAGATCAAAGTTGAAAATAAGAGATTTGACTGATACCTAATTATAGTAAAATATTATGATCTGAAAAAGCCTAGAAAATATGAAAATAAAATGTGCAAATCATAAAAATATCAAATTATGATATTTATACATGTTATTAAGATTGAATTGATAAAACTTCATAATAGAAAAGTAATAGTTAATTTCAATTGTACAAAATAACTTGATTACAGCTTTCAAAAAAACAAATTCTATAAATCAACCAAATTACTTTCATGTAGGCTGCTTCACATTCAGCAATAGTTTTATCATAATTATTTTTTGCCATAAATTTTTTATGAAGGCAATCATTTAGCCTTGCCACTTTTTCCGAAAGTAATTTAATTTGCTTTTCCAATTCACTTCTTTCAACTTCATCCAAGTGAATCAACTTCTCCATTTCTTCTCGTTTTTGACATAGCTCTTGGAAACCTATAAATGAATTATGAAATTATTTCTGCTCATAGATAGCATAAAATCATAATTAATATATTTGTAATATAATTAATTATAATAACATTTTACTAATTCATTATTGTAAGTATGGAGAGCTATCCCTTGCTCTGACATTCAAACAGACAGGATTTTAGAAACCGTGTTTTTAAATGAATTTAAACAAATTCATAAATTATTCCAAATACAATTTTGATTGAATTGATAATTTTTTAACTTTGTTAAGAATTTAGAAAGTATGAAACAAATTATAAAGTAAAATCAAAGTATATACAATACTAATGTAATAAGATTAATTAACAATACGTAATATTCATGAAAAGAAGACATGTAGCACTGCATCATTTGGCAAAATAATAAGCAATGGCATAACCTGAAGACCCAGACAATCAAGATAGTAAATCCAACATGAAGGCATTCATACACCTTAATTATAGAAGTTAGCATAACATGATATAGAGTATAAGGAAATCAGATATCCCAATACAATTACAGTACATCACAACTATCATTCCTCGAGGTCGTTTCTCATAATTATCACGTATTTTCAAAAATTTTTGGAACAATTAAATTATTAACTAGTCATGGATCCACTCATCAAACCTTTACTCAAGAAGCATATCAAATTAACACGCAAACGTTCGCCTATTCGGTCCCAACATGAGTATAGTAGAGACATGTCCAACATACGACCCAAAAAATTCTTTCAATATTACCTATTTAATTTCCAATAATTGATAAATTGGATTCATGATATTTCTTCTTAATTTTCAAAAGAAATTACATTGTAGTGGTGTGTCACAGGTAATCAAACATTTTACCTTTGCCGTGCTGTTCCCTACGTAACCCAGAATACAATTAAAGTTCGACCTCTTGATACCCGTTGAGTGATCAACGTTGGTACTGTATCAAGGGTTTGAGCACCGCTAAAAAGTGAGCATGCTCGGCATACTATAAATGTCCACTGCTCACTTGGGTCCACAGACTGCTGATAGAAGGCTTATGTCCGATTTTCCTAGTCCCTTCACCTTAAATTGTGTTAGCAAATTTCATGTATTATTGCAATTTCACCAAGCGAACAGGTTGAATACAAATACAAAAATTTAATTTAATGATGCAAATCACATTTAATTTTTACTAAGCGTAATAGTCACTACGGGTATCAGATTATTGGTTTTCTCGGGTAACCCGCATGTGGGATTGTTTCAGTCTGGCCCGTGCCGCCTTACCGAGACGGATCTTCTTCTTGGACGATGCAGGTGGCGTGGAGACGCTAGGTTAATTTATGAGTTCCGCCAGTGGTTGGATACGGGCAGTCGCGTCCTTGTCCACCGCTTGTTGGTGTGCCTGAGTCTCCAGGCTTCTAATTTTTAAGCGAAGAGTCCATATTTCAGTCTGATTCTAGGCGTTCTGAAGCTGTAGCTGTTGGATCAACTTCAGGCGCTTTTGCATCTCCACGGGACTAAACCAAGTGCGCTCCAATTCTCAGCACCGTCCCATGATCTTAGCGAGTTTTGTTCCTAACTCTTCTACTTGTTGTTGAACCCGTTCGCGATCTTAACGCATGTTTTCCATTAGCTTGAACACTAAATGGAGAGATTGAATAACATTGTACATTCTTATGATATTGGCAATCATAATGGTGAAAAGATAGCAATTCCGGGTATTCCGCAAGCCATTCTACCGTCATCGTTAACCCGGTCTAATATTCATCGTTGTACCAAGTATTCCTGTCCGGCATTCCCAGTGGGTAGTTCATTCCCTATCTAATCTTAATACTAAAGTAAGACGATATTTTATTCTAAATTACTATAAAGTTGTAGACAGACATAATAATACTGAGACATGCAAATATAATTTCACATAATGATGTAGGCAAAATATAACGTAAGGATCAGAGATGAGGTACAGTTACAGTGATTTCAGTTTTAACATATCTATGAAGATTCGAGTCCTCTAAACCACATAATAAAAGTTATTGAGGCAGATCATTTTGCCCGGGGTACCTTTAGAGGTCGTCCCGGTTTACTAGTATCTACCGTAGTTCGCTCTTGAGACCCATTCAAGTTGTTCCAGGGGTGATCCAAACCGCGCTGGGTGGCGGCCAGTCTGTCAGCATTGCACAGCAGTCGGGCATTTCCGTCTGGATCCTCGTGTTCGCCTTTCATAATTTCTTCTTCGAATCGGAGTAATTGACCCACTGCTGCTCCGACGTCCTCGATTGCCCACATCTGAGCTTACCTATTTGAATGTATGTATTGATGCATTAAAACAAACTCGAATTCTTTTTATTCTAGAATTTCTATTTTCTATTTTTGATATTTTTAATGGCAATTTTTGTGCCATAATTTTTGTTTTTATTTTTAAAATTTTATTCTCTAATTATTTTTTGCTAAATTTACCTCCATGATGGATTTGGAACGATTCCAGAACATTCCATATTAATTTTAATTTAATTTTTATTTTACTGATATTTTTCCTAATTTCTTTTTAAGAATTTTTATTTTTATAACTAATTTATTTATTTTGATTACTTTTATTGCTCTATGTGGCATTTATGATGGTTATCGCCATTCTTATGAAATGTTCTGGGATTTTCTAGAATCTTTTAATGTTTTACCATCTTTCTAAGCTATTCGAGTCTGTTTTTTGTAATTTTGTATTTCTTTGCTATTTTTGAGTTAGTTTCTTGCACTACTTCTTGCATTTGTATCATTTTATTTAATCTCTGGTTTATATTTTTTGTTGTTTTTCCTCTTAATTAATATTATTTATTTAGTGTATTTTTTCTATTTAACTGGACTTATTGTTATTTGCGTGCTATGTACCTACGCACCTTAGTCACAAATCAGAGTTTTGGGTCTATAAATCAGTTCTAGCCCAACATTTTCATAGATAATAAATATTATTTATCCCGATTATTAATAAATGGAAAATGAAAAATTACATGAAAAAAGTTAAATAAGATTCGATTGAGGACTTATCACATTTATGATTGCTTTATTTAGTCGAAGATATTGATGAACACTTTCACTGACCATCCAAAACAAAATTATTTCACGCACCTTTTTGCAATTACATATTTTTTTAAATGATAATGGGGTTTCAGTTTACTTTTTAATTGTATTATCCGGGAATTTAGGCATCAGTCGATCAAAGTAACATTGAGTTAGTAAAGAAAATCAACTAAATAAAAAATTTTGCCAAATACAGACTTTGAAATGTATTATTAAAATCTTATGTATTTCTTATGTATGAATTCTGTTGAAAAAAAAAGGACTATATTAAATTTTATTATAAACAAAGATGCTGGATAAATGGATGACTCCAAAAATAGTAACAATTAAAATCTGCACTTTTAAAAACAGAAATTCTATTGAATTTAACAGAACAGAATGTGTTGACATTCGAAATGGAGTGTCAACAGGAATTTCATGTATAAGTCGCCTGATTTCTCAGTCAAACCACCCAAAAAATAACCGCTTCTAAGAAGAATTGCAAATTCAGAAATTGATATTGCAATATAATTTAGAGCATACCTATTTTACATATTCGAGCTCAGGAAGCTGCAGACATTCACACACACACGCATATACATATATATACAATACAAATTGAAATATATTTGAGGTGATTGTTAATTTTATTTTTAACTATTTGTAATTGTTATAATTAAATACATCTTATTGAACCAGTGTTTTGTTCTTGTTGGGCTAAATTATGAAGTTGAGGAAACTGGATCGAATAGGGAAACGAACCCCGAAAAAGTAAATAAAATAAGATAAAAAATAACTTACAGCCAAATCTCAGTAGTAAATAGGGAGAAACAATGAAATACCAATAAAAGAAATAGGAATAAGTAACCAAAATAAAAAATAAAACCATTCTTAAGTCTAATTAAAAAAAAATTATATTACAATAAAATAGCAATAAATCCGCAGGAAAAATAGGAGAAAAATAATAAAAAATAGGAAAATAAATAAAATAATAATAAAAAATAAGTAAGGTCGTTAAAATCTAGTATATTACATTAAAAATATATATAAATAATAATAAATAATAACATTACAAACAGATCGTGTCCTGATTGGACGGAGAATAATATATAAGGAACGGGAAATATCTGTAGAGTACCACTTTAACAAATACTCTACAGGTAAACTTTTTTTATTTAACGAACCACTTTAACAAATACTCTACAGCGAACTATTCCAGAGAACAGCAAAGACTACGAAACCGAATCTAGACAAGGGATATACAATAATCAATCGTCAAATTTAATTAAGGACTAATTCCAATTTGATCTATTTAACCTATCCGATCCAGTTTTCGAAATTTGAGGTATGTCCCAGAAGTTGATTATTTATGTTTGCTAGTTTAATATGGTTATTTTGTAAATATTATTAAGAATTAAAACAATTTCATATAATGAATTTATTCAAATGAAAAATACAGCCTTTTCTTCATGGTACCGGCGACTGTACCATCTGGGAGCTTCAGGTATGATGTGGGCGAGCGAAAGGTATGTCACAGCGGAATGAACAGTCACGAGGAATTTTCAGAATATGTACCCCGGGGATGTCGCAGAATCAGATGCTCCGAGAATATAATAAGAGTTTATGAGAATTTTTCGTTAATGTCACGATCAAATGTGCGATGGTATGGCAAGGGAGACATCATACTTGGAGCCCAAATGATATGGTCGCCGGGTAAATTTTATTTGTTGATTATTCGTTTTTGATTTATGCATAGATTTTGCACAAAAATTTCAATTTAATTGAGTTGAAGTGAGTTGATTGGTCCCTCATGACGGTGCAAGAGCGGTGGCAGAAATGTGTGCCGTTCTTGGGTGTGTCGTGAGGGGTGAAGAAACTCTGTAAGTCAAGATCCAGGTAGGAATTGAATTTTCTTCATCGAGTGCGAACGTTAAGAGTGCATCCCATCATTTCTATCGGCAACACCAAACTCTCCAACAGTTACAAAGATGATTAAATTCCACAAGGAGAATGATTCATGTTGAGATCGACATTTATATCTAGTCTTGACTTTGTGAGAGTCCACATAGAATGGAAAGACCTTTTCGTGCGTAGCTTGTCTATCAGCATATTTAGAAGGAGAACTTGTAAATGGATTTTTGACAATCCCCGTTTTCTCTTAATTTGCATGAATTGAGTTGATCGAACATGAATGTTTGGGGTGAATGATGGTTTTAAATGCTCGCGAGTGGTCAGAGATCCGCTGAGGATCACCGAGGGAAACGTATGAGGATCAATCACATGATAAACTTGTAAATAATACACCAATGATCACTTCTAATCGTGATAGCAAACTTCTTTAACTTTTGATGACCACGCCGATCAAATCCGGAAAAGATCTTCGTCCGTGTTTCTCCTGTTCGGACAAAAACGAGGATATTAAGAAACTACACGTCTATATCGGGGCCTTGAAGAAACGTATTGATTTATACGAGGGCACGTGGTTCTCCCCGCTACAAATGAAGGAGGAGCGTGGAAAAATCTTGAGATTGGAGCACTGTCGTGACAGTCTCCTGGAAGAAAGCAGGTGCCAGAGGCTCACGATAAAAGCCCAATCAGAGGCCCTGCATAAAATCTATACGGACGTCGAGATTTCTAAGAGGGTCCGAGAATATCCAATTCATGACGGAACAAATGTGTTCCCAATACACCATCAGGCATCCGAACTCCCGTCGACGACCCGCTGCAAAGGACATGGCTCACAATTGTCTCCCATCCTCGCTCCAGCTCTCTCCAGTTCTAGGCCCGCGACAAAGGGTCCCTCGGACCCCATCTTGGCTCCGATTCTTCAGCCTCAGCAGATGCAACCACCAGTTGAACCCAAGACGCCAAATCGGAAACGTAAGCGGCCAACGCGCGCTGAGAAAAATCAGAAGCGCAGGGACGCCATCGCCGCGCTAGAGGCTTCGCTATCGGTGGCCCAATCCACCATCAAGGAAATCTCCAATTCTCATTCAATTCCAAACCAAGAAATATTTCGGGTAGTTCCGGCCGATGGTATCAAATTCATTGCAGATCGCCGGTTACCCGTGGATATAGATGAAATGTTAGCCGAAGGAGAAATTTTCTGATGATCCAACCTAACGCCAACGTCAAGTTTATGGCGCCCCAATGGACTTAACTTTGATCCTTGCCTGCTGACAAATCCATCTATGCATCTTATTTTGTTTATCAGATATCTGTGTAATACGTTTTTTGGTGTAATCAATGGGTGTGGTGGAATTAATATAAATTTTCTTGGCATTTGATGAGTTATTTATGAGATTGATGTACAAATTGTATGGCTTAATTGCTAAATCGAATGGAAGTCATCGGATGAAGGTCGTCCCCTTGGACCAGGGTCGGACCGAGTTATGCGTGTGGATATGGGTAAGACTTTCTATGGCACCTTGGAACCCGAACCGAGAGGGGGTTAACAGTAGTCCTAAGGCAGGGGCTCACCTGTTAATTAACTCCAACCCATGTGAGCATCACCAACGTGTAAGACCTCCACGCGCTCACATGAGGGAATATCAGTAAAGTCATTAGGAGTATGTTGGGAAAAGGCATTAGTAGGATAAAGAGGATTGTGTGGTTTGTAGCAAACGTTTCTTTCTCCCCACATACGCCAACATTCTTATTTATATAGGAACCATCAAGTTGAGATTTGAGAACCTCAACAGATGTATATGTAATTAGTATGGAAATGGATCAAGTTATTAGCAATGAAAAATACCAAATTTGACCCTTTACAATCGTAACTGAGAGCAAAAGCTCAAATGAAAAAAGAATAATAAATCAAAAAGCTAAGTAAAAATTACAAACCCCAAAGGAATGATGAGTCAAACGGATCAGTCGAATCAATATCTAATTTGGAACACAAATGAATATGAAACGGTAAAGGATGTCGATCAACGATATGAAAGTCACAGACCTAGTGACATTTGAAAGTCATTCAAATCAAGCGAACCTAGACCCAAATCGAGGATAGTAAATCAAACAACCGAGAAAAACAAAAAAAATCAGTATTGAAAATCACCCAGTTTAACAGGGGTTTCGAATACCCTTGAGCAAGATCTGGTACTAAATGAAAACCCAACTTTATCAGGTGACCACAAATCCAGAATCCCAGCCTCAGAAATTCAACAAGAATAAGAAAAAACAGTCAAACTCTGATAAATAAAATCCACCCGATCTTCATTAGATATTGCGAGCTAGTCAAAGAAAACACATTAAAAGGAATATTCTATGATGACTGTTTGTATGATGATTAAATAATGAGAAATATGAATATATGTCACGATGATAATTGTAAATGCGTCTCCGATGCAGATATTTATAGTGATCGGTGTAATAATGGATTGAGATTAGATGATTTTGAAATTGTTGTAGAGTGTGTTTGTAATATTAATGATATAAATATTAAGTGATGATTTCTTGGTAGCAGCATTTATTATTTAAAACAATAGTGATACTTTAAGCCTTTTGCTAAAAATAATGTATTTAATGAAAAAATTTTCGACTCTAAGATAGTCCTTGTCAATCTCCTAGGAGATTTATTATTCCTAGTAGATTGACAAGGACTATCTTATAGTCGAAAATTTTTTCATTATATACATTATTTTTAGCAAAAGGCTTAAAGTGTCACTTTATTGTTTTAAATGATATAAATAATAAAAATAATATAATTAAATATAATAAATTAAATGGTAGACAAAGTGCCACTTTATTGATCAATGAAAACGAAGTATGCTGTTTATTAGATACAAGAGCAAAGATCAGTGTGATTGATAAAAGTGTATCAGAAAAGATAGAAAAGTTTAATTTAGAAAAATGTTATGTTAAATTGAGATGTCCAAATGAGTCACCAGTATCTATAGTAGGAAAGGTAAATATTGCAGTTCAAATAGTGTGAACGAAAGAGATGAGAATAATTGAATTTATTGTGGCCAAAGAGATTTCACCAAAGGTAATTGGAGGAATAGACTTCTTGAGAAAATTCGACATAATGTTAAAGATGAAGGACAGTTTATTAAATGACGATGTAACTATTGCTAAAATAAAAAAAACGTAAAAAAATTGAGTGAATTTAACCAATGTAAAGATGGTAATGTTAGAGAGATATGCAGAAAATTTGAGTCATTTTTATGAAACACAAATGGGATGTGGGTAAGACAAATTTAATGACGCATGAAAATTTAACATCAGGAAGACCTATTGTGATAAATCCAAGGCGACAGCCAGTCCATTTGATTGGAAAGATTGATAAAAATATAAAAGAAATGGAAAAATTTGGAATCATCAAAGAATGTAAATAGACATGGAACACTCCTTTAGTGTATGTAAAGAAAAAGATAAAAATGTTGTACGAATTTGTCTGGATTTTAGAGCACTAAACAATGTTACAGAACGACCAATATTTCCAATCCCAAATACAAATGAATTATTAAATACGTTAGGAGGTGCAAAATATGTGTCATACTGGACCAATAAAAATTGAGAAATATGTGTCAAATATATTTACGAATGATTGAAAGTTAAAATATAAAATATTCATTGAATACTTGTGAATAAATATTCCCTATTCAATTATTAACTCATGCTTGCGAAAATATCCTCAAAACTAAAACAGAGATTGTTTAAATAAGAGAGATTTTTGTGTTGTTTTTAAAAAAAAAAGTTTTGTTTTTGAAATATTATGGATGTTATTAATTTAAGAAATCAAACATCTAATAACCTTGAATGAATCATGGTCTTTGTTTCAATGACTTTGAATGAGTCAAAAATAAAAACAACAAATAACAAATATATTTTAAATAATAGTGTGAGTTTTCTTTTGCCTGGCAATTTCCAATGCGATTTCGTATGATGTTTGCACTAACTCCGTGCTCTTTTGCTGAAAACAACCAGTTTGATCAAGTCTCTGATGTTTGCAACTAGTTTCCAAACAAATACTTTTAAATGGTATACAAAGTGCTACTTTATTGGTCAATGAAAAACGAAGCATACTGTTTATTAGATACAGGAATAAAGCAGTCCTTAAAAACAAAGCCGAAGGATTGAAAACTGAACCCAGAAACGAGAAGACATCGAAAGATATAACGAACTGATCCAAAAATAAAGCTTATGCATGTGGCTTGACCATAAATTTAAACACTGTATAAGTATTTATGCGTACTATAACCAGATACTGTATGTAGCAAATGCTTGAATTTTAACTTAGACCTTTTTATGATAATTGAATTCAAACATGTCTTAAGCTATTATAGTATGTCTATAGGTTAATGGAAATGTAATAGGCTATGACCAGAAAAAGTCATATGTCTAATAGAATTGTGGGACGCAATTTTAACGGGTCCCCGAGTGATTTGTAGGACTAGAGCCGAAAATCGAGAGCATGTTTTAATGAGTCGGAAATAAATAGCATAAAAACCGCACCAAGTTAAATTAAAATCTATGAATATATGCACCAACTAATACAAAGTAAAGTACACAACACATTTAGAATAAATAAAACAGGTATAATAAAATCGAGTTGATTTAATGTAATATTTCTTGGTTTTGTTTTATTTTTTTTCACTTCTCCATTATTTTTGAGTGAATTCTATTTAGTTTTTTAATCAATGTTTGTACATGTTTTGAGTTTTGATGTTATGTTCTGACGCCTTTCAGTCACGTTTGAGCTACTTGGGCTCAAAATCAATTCTGGTCCAACAACTGAATTAATTAATTATTGTTGGGGCTTTGTTTTAATATCCTATTATTGATGATAGATTTGCCATCTAATATTCCTTAAACGCCTTCATGATTATTTTATATTCTACCAGTGTTGTCCAAAATGTGTGCCGTGGCGGTGCCCAGGTGTGCCATGAAATTTTTTTAAAAAGTCAAAAAAATCCTGTTTTTCCAAACAACTTAATAAAAGGAAATTGAATTGTGGATATTTTAACAGTTATTTCAAATTTAAATGTTAATCAGTCAATTAAGTGAGAAATTTATTTGTTTACAATCATATTTATATTTCTTACTAGAAATATTGACTATCTAAAATACGTAAGCAGCTTAATTATGTTTATTTAGAATCTTAAATAATAATATTTTTTAGTTTATAAGTTTTTTATTTCTTATTAAAAGATTAGTAAAAGTGCAATAAAAAATTGCAAATAAAGCAAAAAAAATTAGGTGTGCCAAGAAAATTTTTAATTCAGCCAAGTATGCTGTTGGGCCAAGC
>CAUHTR010003955.1:0-37983 GCA_959609185.1 Schmidtea polychroa | reverse complement strand
NCTGTGTGTAGAAATTTAATGCTGCGAAATTTAACATATTTATTATAGGAATCTAAAAAGTGAGAGAAAATAATTAAGCATACAAGCACAGCACACATAATGAAAAATACATACAAAATTTTCATGCGAAATATACATTGATTAACATATAATTAACATATCAATATTTTCAAATTATTTAAAAAGTTATGTACAAAAAAACTTTTGAATCAGATTCTGACTGCTCTACATTGAGCTTTAGGGGAAAAGAAGTAAATACATCGTAAGATTTAATTATAAAATAATTTAGAATATAAAAATTTCTTTAGATTTACAGATATTGAAGAAGATCCTTCGACATCTTTGAATTTGCAGGAAAAAAATCGCAAATCGTAAATTTTAATAAATTATTTTAACAAATTAATATTTTCATAGAATTACAGAAATAGACAAAATTCGAAAGAAGATTAAAAGAACTTAAAAAATATTTTATCCATTCTTTACTAAATGTCTTTAAAAAATAAATGTTTGGTGATTACTTTACTTATTTATAATTATAAAAATATCTAACTTACATTTTTACGAAATAAATCCAAATAAATCCAAATAAAATACCATAAAATTCCTAAAAAAACACCTGAAATTTAATTATCAATGTTATATAATGTTATATAATTCTTCTAAAAAGTTTTTAAATTGACGATGTGTTTTGGCATTTGTTCTAATTAAATTCACAATCTTCAAAACAATCTTCCACACATTTTCGTATTTAAAGTACTACGCTATGAGATGCTCGCGATGAATTATGCATTGAAGAGATAAGAAATGAGGAATATTTGGATCTCTGTTTAAAAGACCAATGAGACCTTGATTTTTCCCCATCATTTTCCCCCATTTATCACGCGCCAATTCAAACTTGTCCATCACTACATCAAGCGCAGTTTTGACATCGATACCGCGAGTTGTTTCTTTAAGAGCTACTAGGTCTAAAATTTCTTCCTTTACTTTTACGTCAGAAGATACAAAGCGGACAAAAACGGCTAATTGTGGAACATCCTGAATGTCAGTAGACTCTTCGAGAGCTAAACTGAATGCTGTACAATTTTTTAAATCACACATCAAATTATTTTCAACATTTTCGCTAATTTGGCCAATTCGACGCGCAGTTGTACGACGTGACATAGGAATACGTGAGATCAATTTATGTAGTTTTGAGTTATCCGGATCCAAAACTTAATCACTTCTTCCAAGTTTCTCTTAATAAATTCACCTTCTCCATATGTACGTTTAGCACGAGCTATATTCCAAGCTATCAAAAAACTAGCTTCGTTGGCACTGTCATCTTCTCGACTAAAAGAAGACATTAGTCCTTGTTGGTTTTGAAGCCCTGATTGCAATGACTTAAGTTTTTCTGTTCGCAATTTTGAATTGAGTGGATATTGAATTGATAAGTGTGGATGACTTACTTCATAGTGTCGACGTAAATTGGTTACTTTGTAGTTGGAAATTGTAACTTTACAAATAAGACACAACGATTTACCATTATTGTCAATAAAAAAAACTTTTCTGTCCATTCTTCTTGAAAAGTTCTATTTTCTTGTTTGTATTTTCGTTTTTTGATGTTTTCTGAGGTCATTGTAATAATAAATTTGAATAACTTATATTACTGAAATTTAAACAAAATAATAAAAAGACATAAATTTAATTTTAATTAATTTAAAATTTTAAAATGCTTCATAAAAAATCTTCTTACCAAATTTTTCAAAAAACACGAATAGAAAACTATACTAAAATATACAAACGACCGCAATATTGTACAAACAAAAATAATAACTAATCAAAATTCACTAAATTTCACTAAATTTATTTTCATTGCTTCTCTCTCGTTGTTATAACAAAGCGCCGCCTACTACAAAATATTTTTAAAAAACAGTAAAATGTGAAAAACAATGTTTCGTTAATTTTTAACATTTATGAAAATACAATTGCAACAAAAAATTTTTTTTTAAAAATTCAGTTGAAAAAATTTCAAAATAAAAAAATCGAATTCAATTTTCAAATTCAATTATCAAAAATTCAATTATCAATGAGCCGCAGTTTACTCAACGAAGAGCCGCATGCGGCTCTAAGAGCCGCATTTGCCCACCGTTGTTATATATTATCAATATTATAAATGCTGACTAACAGTAATATTTAAGAACTTGAATAATGATCTCATAATTATATAAAATCAAAATTCAAATCCTAAAAATTACTTCAATTCAAAAACTTACCTTAAAACGATTTTTGAAAAATTGAAAAAATGAAATTAAGTTAACATTGTCATATAATTGGTGACTCACCTCAGGTGGTGTGCACACCAACGTATATTATAGACAATGTTAACTTTCGCGGTTAGGTGTATGATAAAAATGATGATGAGGCTTGGCCTGCGTATGGAGATTTTGTGGGGAGTAATTTTTTGTATCACTGTTTTGATGTACGAGTATGCATTTTCTGAGTCTAATACGTCAGCTATCTGTGAACCTAATTTGACATTAATTCATCAGGTATCGTGCAAACAAAATGATGAAGTGCCATCAGAAACTAAAAATATTAATTGGGTTCGTCTGATGGACGTGGTTGAGTGATGGTCGATGTTTATTTTGGAGCTACCTCATGTCCTGATAAAACGTGTAACTAGTAACTGTTCTTGGATTGAAAAAGGGTCGAAAATGGAGATTCCGTTATTTAAGATGAAAAATTCGTTTTTGTCTATTAAAAAATGTTTTGTAAGATCTTTCGGGTTACGCGGACTTGGTACAAAATGTTATTGTGACGGACAGTGATGTTGCACGTTTTCTTATTAATAAAAGTTGGGTTTTGGGGTTTTGGAGATCGGAGGAATAAAATTATATCAAAATAATAATTAAACATTTTTAATACATTATATATAAAATATCTTAAGGTTAATTATTGATGTAATTTTAACGTTCTATAGAAAAAAAGAACATTTACCTTTGTCAGTTCTGACACCGATTGTAGAGACACGAAACTAATTTGCATAAAGATTTTATTGGAAACGACATTGAAAGGGATCATAGAATTATTTGCTCCACCAGTCAGTATTCCCACAAAAGCATCGGCACTTGATCCGGCGAATATATTGAGATTGTTGATCTTATTTGGGAATGTAAATTCAAGTATCGTACGACTTGAAAGTATTGATATCTTTATCTGGAATAACTTTGTTCATTAACTCCTTTTAACAATCGAAGACCGGTGGGTCAGGCCAGCTCTAGTAACGAACTTTATTATTAGAACCACTAGTGTCGCGAATCAGCTTCTCGAATGTATGGCATCTTTTTTATTGCTTTTAATAAGAGTTAACAACTGAGATGTCGAATGATGCATGAATTGTTTTATAAAGTTTTTTAAATGAAAAGAATATTTAAACAATAATTTTTATTTAATTAATTTAATAATATATTTTAAGTTTAATTATTAAGTTGATATTTCTATTAATGTTGAAGATAGAGGCACAACATTATGTGACTTTGTAAGTAAAAAAATTATATAGTTCAATTCTCTATAGTATATTATTAGTATAGAGAATTACGAAAATTAGAAAATACATAAATTAATCAAATTTGAATACGTTAAAATATTATGAAAAAATATTATGAAAAGAATGCCTGGACAAGAATGATCGTTCTTCTAAATGAAATTGAAAAAACACAATATATTAATTTGAAGAAGAATATAAAGGTTTCTTTTGTTTAAAAAAAGTTTTTAATTTTATTATTATTATTTTCCACTGTATTGTAATATAATTTTGTAACATAATATACAATCACCTCAGCAGTCCCTAGTCAAATTTTAAAGGTGACGCTGCTGGGTACTGCAGATTTCTCTCGCAGTTCAAGTACACACATTACATTGCAACAATACATTATACAATATAAATCTCGAAAACACACACATAAAACATATTCACACGTAAAACACATTCATAATACCCTGTATTTTTTGGCCCTGTTTATATTTACTGAGATTTAATGTGTCAATGGACCTACCTTCATCATCCAACATTTTTGTCTCAAGGTTAATCTGTCTTGATTGGTATATCGCCCCTTGAACACCAACACATGCTTAGAATTTCAATCTGATTTTGGTGTCAGTATGACTAAATATAGCTTATGATGGTAAGTTGGGGCTGAGTACAGATGAACAAAGTTAAATTAAGTACTGTGTTACATTTTGGGAATATCTTATACTTCGAGACTCTCACCCGATCAACATTTTCCTTGTTTTCATATTGGCCTCTTTAACCGCGCATAATTGTTGTAATCGGCTACTAGAAGTTCGACACAAGCGATGTTTGTACGTCGAACTAGCGGGTGGCTGTCGGCAAAAAGTGAGCTCTACAATAATTACTGCTAACGATCTGACGAGCTACAGGGATCATAGGCTACTGTAAAATGCGTACTGCCTCGTTTTTTCTTGTACCTTCACAACTTTATAATGTACCAAGGTGTATCCACCTACATAAAACCTCTCTGATAAGAACCGTCGCTTGAACGAATTTCGAAATCAGATAAAATTTCGATATTATGTAATTAGTATTATCTTTCAAATCAACTGTGATTATGTTGACAAATTCAGATTAGAGCTGTTTCCATTATTATATCGCTAATTTATTTTCAAAAGTTTGCATTCAATTTATTGTTTAATCAAATTCTTTGTAATGTTTAAATATTTTGAAGGGCGAAGAGTTTCATATATCAAATCAAGTGTTTTTCATTGGTTGTGAGATACCTATTCGGTTGAAAGCACCTCTATTAGAGCATTAGAAAAGCTGTTTTTCAATTTTAGAAATCTTTCAATTCAGTATAATTTTACAGTCTAATCTAAGCTAATATGAGCTTGGTTGGTCATTTTCTAAAAAATTTGGAGATTTTTCTGACCTTATAGAGACTTATTTCAATAGTCTCATACTTCAAATCGGTTTGGAAAAAGATATCTTGATGTTACTCTTCATCTTGTGTACCACTTTCTTCATTTTCTGTCTGTCCCTTCCGGTGGGAACGTGTTCAGTATTTTTTTCATAAAGCGTTATAAATATATCACCTCACATCGTAGAAATGTATATTTTTTTATTGTTTCAAATGAAAAAGATTTTCGAAAATTTTAAGGTTAAATAGAAGAGTCACAATCAGCAGAGCAAAGCTCGAATTATGGACTAAGAAACCTGAGGCCGTGAGTATACTTGAAAACAACAACTTTTGTTGAAATTAAATTTGGTTATATATATTTTCATTTGAATTATTTTCTTAAATTCAATGAAATCATTACTGTTAGGGTTGGGTTCCATTCGGGCTTGTCCCGGTGTACAATAATAATAAATCGCTATAAATAGTAATTAATAAAAAAATATCGAGTTAATCGCAACTAGTGTATATCATTTTTTTAATCGCTACATTACCGATTATAAAATTACAATTACTTTTTTAAAATAAGCCATCTTACGGAAAATGAAATTGGTTATCATTTATTTGATAGACTACGTTCTAACAGTACGAAACAGGGCTTATGTTATTATCAACAGTTTTCATTCGAGCACCAATTTTTCGGAGTATTAAATAGAAGAGGGGAGATTATATAGAGAACATTTTGGACATCTGGGCAATAATCGATCGCGTTAAAATGTGGACAACCCTCGCCTTTTCCTATAAATTAGGATCCTGCATCCGCGTCTTAGAAATATCTTAGGACGGTTTTTATAACCGATCTTTTCTTTTGCTAATCGCGACAACTTTTGGGTAACACGTTATATTGTTATTTTAACTAGTGTGTTTAAATGATATTTGTACTTAAAAATAAACTATTTCGTGTTGCTTTCCTTTGTTTTTGAACACAGATCTTTGGAGTCAGATCAAGAGTGTGCCAGTCGTACACAACCACATACGAACGTAACATTGCACTAGAACGAATAAATCGAGTTAAAAGTGACCTAAAGCAGTTCCATAAGCGTATTTCACATTGTGCTGACAGTCACTCCGCTTGTGTCGCATTACCATAGTTGCTTAGCAACCGGCCTCAAATGATCAATTAATCCGGTAAATTGTATCTATTACTTACAATGTAGATTAAAAACAAATAAATTTCAAATTACATGCAAATTATATATCAAAAGAATAATATATTATATATCTTTCTACCAATAACATGTATTATACACAAATATGGGGACCAATATAGACCTATGAAATCGTAGTAAATGTAAGCCGTCTTTTCTTCGGTTCCGGTTCACATTTCGGATAATCCTAAATGAATAAATAGTTGGCAAATATTTCCCATTAAATAAACATGCCTTATTGTTATCAGGTTCCTGGACAGTGTTCCTGCGCTTGATACCAGCGGGCTCGTTTCCACAAGCTTTCACTGGTTCTTCCTTAATTATATCATCTGAAATCATCTGAATATCTTTATCATCGGCATTGTCATTCGAGCAAATATCAGTATCAGAATCTGACTCGATATTCTCATGGTTACTCGCGCGCAATATCTCTGTTGGATCCAATTGAAGCATTGGCAGATTCATTTTCAGATTATTAATCGCATCGGATTTACAATTATCGGTTTCTATGGTATTCCTAATTTGGTTATTGGTATCATATATGTAATTTTATATTGGTCATACTCAATGGTTTTCAAGGGATTCTTGATTGATTGTGAACCGACTAACGTATAGACTTCACCAAGCTCACCCTTTTCAAAATAAATAAAGGAGCAATATCCATCTGTTGATGTGACCGTAAGGCAATGACCATCAGGTGACCAACTGGCGTCAGTAATGGACAAATAGTGAATATCGAATATCTGAATGCACGCGATGATAATTCAAATGCTTATTGATTGAGTGAATATTTTTAATTGAGAAATATAATCAATGTCCTCAATTAATATAATATAATCAATATTCTCTATGTGAATATTGATTATCGCAAAAGTTAGAAATAACTACAAATTTAATTTTTTAATTTTACAAAAAAAATTTATCGAGTAAGATAAGTGAAATTTAAAATAGTCAAAAACACCTAATTACTTCCTTCCTTTTGATTCGGAAAAATCGATAATGTAAAATGAGTGGTAATCAGGTGCGCGGAAACTCATAGCGGTTATGGGGGTCCTAATATCTACCCACTATTATTCTATTTTTATTGTTTTAATGACTTAGATATTATTGATCTCGTTTATTAGCTATACAATGTGCTTGGTTATTCTATTTTTTTATATTCTCCAGCTATTTTACGAGAATCACAAAATATTCAAAATAAAAACAAAAATGCCTGAAACTGTTGGGAAAATTTTCTCAAAAACATTGCTGCTTATATATATGACAAGGATTAGTTACTTATAAATATAAGTAATTAATAAAAAATTATTCATCTATAGACAATGAAATAATAACAACTGGAAAAGTATATACAATTATAATTGAATTAATTTTTAAAGGAGATAAGTATTTTAACTATACTTATACATTAGTAACAGTTTCCGTTATAAACGGTAGTATTACGGCCTAGAAATAGTATTAATATATATATCAAGGTATTGCAATGCTATAATATTTTAAGAATAGATTAATATTATTAATATAAAAAATCGATCTAGAAATTATTTTTACATTACGAAATATATATATAAATATCTTATTGTAGATTGTATTTACAGTTAATAGTAAATGAAGTAATAATCCAAGCCTTCAAATTTCAGGTATGAACAATAGAAAGCAAAATAAATGATCTAAAAAAGAGGACATCGTTAAAATATAATACGACTGAAAAAGTTAGGGCTCCATATGAACAAATTCCACGACATGAGAATTTTGACTGAGTAGAGTACCAGAAAATTGATGATAATCCACGTAAAGAGTCAAGGATTATCCCAAAGGTACAATAACATAATTAATCACATCAACATTTAATCAGACAGCAAATCTGACTTAGAGTATGAAAAAAGCCAAAAGATATAGATAAAACAGCAAAGAATCTAAAAGAATGAACATTAATACCTTAACAACAGGTAAACACTGTTCGGTGTCATAAATTAGCACTCCATTGTCCAATACTAAGCAAAATATCCATCGGTACGGCAGCTTGAAAGCTGATTGGTTTAACTTATTCTTCAAGTTGAATCGTATCGGATTGAATTTGACCCCGATGACAGCATTCTTGCCAGTAGGGATTGTAACAGCGACCTTGGAAAGATTGTGACGCACGAAAATATGTGCCGCATGTGTATCATTGACTGGGTTTGGTGAATAAATATCATTCGTTTCTTCCACATTTTTCTCCCGCTCATAAAACCCAGCTGGCGTCACGAGCAATTTCCCGTCAGGACTAAACTCTAACCGACGGAAGAAATACTTCCAAGATCCATCCTAAAACATTACATTACTTTTGCGAGGAAATTAATTCATGGAAGCCACTTGAAATAATTTTGAGTTTCCGGATTTCCAAACTTTATAAATGCAGGTTCTCGCACTGGCCCTATACACTCGCATTGTTCTATCGGAACTCTGAGTGATAACAACATTGTCCAACGGATCCCATGCTACACCCTACACAATATACAAAATTAATAATACAAAATTATATAACTAAAAATACCTGGACAAATTGTTTATGATCTTTCAAAATAATAACTTTATTAGTATTCTTTAAATCCCACAAAATTGCACAACAATCAACAGAACCAGAAATCAAATGATTTTCATTCATTGACCAACATATATCATAAACGTCTTCAAAATGTCGCCTAAAATAACAAGTTTAGAAATTTATGCGAAAAAAATTCATTTTTACCTCAAAAGTTTCGGTGTCCATGTTTCTAAATTAACATCGTCGTCATCTATTTTTTGTGGTACAGTTTCCTTGCTTTTGGTCCACAGTATAATAAGACCGTCATCACTGGCAGATGCAAGAACATTACCTAACAAAATATGAATATCATACTAATACTTCACAATACCTGAGGGAGACCATCGCACAACATTGACTCTTTTGTCATGTTTATTAAGATTTGCAACAAATTCCACTGGTAAAAAATCCTTGTTACCATTATGAACACAATGAAGTTTCCATAATCTAACTGCACAATCAGCGCCACCAGTGGCCAAACGAATATAATCATCGGCTTTAGTTTGAATGTCACATGTATAAATTGGTTCAATATTATGATAAACTATATGTGGTGCTATTAACCTCATTTAATAAAAATAATTAATAATAATCTAAATTATAGAAAGATATATATAAAAATTCGCATTAATTAGATTATTTAAACAAATATGAAAAATAAAAACAATTTTGAAATTTTATTTTGTGAACAAATATAAATGGCATCATCCATCAAATTGAAAAATAAATCCATTGTAAGCCCTCAATTCAACTAAAATTAACATCATTAAGCGAACAACATAAATTTTCAGCTCAAGTAATGAATTCATTAACATAATTTCAAATTATCAGATAAATACAGAAAATAATTAAAACAGAACAAATTAATTTCCATTAATATAAATTTTTCTATAATCACGATTTCTAACATTCATTAATGATATTCTGTTCAATATGAATAAAGCAATAAATGATGATAAATTCATGATTTTATTCAGCATCCGATTCAATACTGGCCATCAATTGATCATCATTATTAACATCAATTCGCGAATTTGATTCATTACCATCATGTGAATAAATTGCATAAGACGTTGGGACCTCTAATGACAAATTATTTTTAAGTGAAACTTGTGATGCATTATTAGAAGTTGATTTGCGACAAAAATTTTCACTGGTATTCAATACAAGTTTATCGTCTTTAAGAGATGGAACTAATTTTAAGTCCACTGAATGATGGTGAGATCTAGATCCACAATTAGATATACTGCTGCTGTCTGATGTTGTCCTTATTCGATTTTTGGAAGATAGATCAACGATATTCCCACGACGACGACAAGATTCATTGAATTGTCTAAATATAAATTTTTAAAAGTTATTATTTCAAAAGATTAAATTTAAAAAAAAATAATTAAAAAAAGATTATAAATAGAAATAAATTAACTTTTGAAAAAGTACAGAATAAATTTGAAAACAGAAAAAACAAACTATTAATATCTAGAATTTACTTTATTGAACAAAACTATTTTTGATTGTATAACGAATTTTCATAAAACAGATTTCTATTTAAATATTTTAAAAAATGCGTTAATTTTATAATTTGTGAAATAAATTGTTATGAAAATATTTACAATAGTTATAAAATTGAAATGACACTGAAAAATATTGTTATGAAGATTAGCAACACCTAAGACTTCATAAATTAATTAAAACGGCCAATTAGACAAATCATTTGATTCTAATAGCTAAAATACCGAAAAAATAAAAAATCTATATTTATATAGAATTTTTGCTTGTTGGCCAAAGCCGTCCTGAGCGTTAATTATTTATTCAACTCAAATTCTTAAACAGTAGTATAAACTATTTTTCTAGTGCATAAAGTTTAGACCAAACAAAGTAATACCCAAGATGTTTTTGCCTGAACTTGTTTTTATTTCATAAAACAATTTTGACAAACAATTCTATCACCATAACATTTCCTTGATAAACCGCTTGATTTACTAGAAGTGGCTTAATTTGAACAGTGGCTGAAGCAAGAATACATTTTTAACGAAAAAATCCGTTATTTCTCTAGTTTCTTACAAATCATTTAGTAATTGATCATATAATTTAACCATTTTGTTGATCTATTTCAGTGTTGTCCAAACGTTTTTGAGCCACGGCACACTTGGCTGATTTAAAAATTTTCGCGGCACACCAAAATTTTTTTTTGCTTTATTTGCAATTTTTTAATGTACTTTTACTAATATTTTAATAAGAAATGAAAAACTTATTTACTTGAAATAAATTTAATGTAAAAAATTTTAAATTTAGAAAAATTAGTGAATGAATCTAAATAAACATAATTAAGCTGCTTACGTATTTTAGATAGTCAATATTTCTAGTAAGAAGTATAAATATGATAGTAAACAAATAAATTTCGCACTTAATTGACCGATTAACATTTAAATTTGAAATAACTGTTAAAATATCCACAATCAAATCGCCTTTTATTAAGTTGTTTGGAAACAAGGTTTTTTTGACTCTTTTTAAAAAAATTTCACGGCACACCCGGGCACCCGCCACGGCACACAGTTTGGACAACACTGATCTATTTACTTCAAACAGCGTTACTTGAATGAATACAAAAAGTATTGCAATAATCAAGATTAATCAAGTTCAAACGAGAGATATTAAAAGTAATAATTCTAATAAGTTGAATAGTTTTTTGATGTTTGTTCTATTACAGTTTTATTGTTGTGAGGGTTTTTTTAAGAAATTTTAGAAGATTTATTTTTAATAATTTTCTAAGTATGTTAAAATTATTTTTAACTCTTGAAAGGTTTGTTACAATTTTAGTAATAAATCTGTAACGCCAATCGGTCAATGTTCCAATCTCGTATATCGTATAAATAAGAAACTACCCGATCTCTATATTCAAGAGTTCCAGAACATTATTGACAACAATAGGACATACAAATTGAATATAGATTTCTAATTAAAATAATTTTAAGGGGTTAAAAATTAATAAATTTTAGATATGGCTATTTTCAAGAGTCAACTAATAGCATAAACATAAATTGTGTTACCGACAATCAACATGCAAATCTGAACTAGATAAAATTTTGAATAGCGAAATTAAGAAAAATAATTATTAGAAATTTTAACAGCCATTTAATATTTATTTAACAGACAATATTAATCTATTTTTTAAGATAGTTAGTCGTATAAATATCTGAGCAGTTACACAGAATTGTTACATCAAATATTTAATCAAAAAATCCTTTATACACAATCAATTAATTAATCAAACAAGCATTATTCAATATACGGAAAGATAATGAAACTTTATTACACAATAATAACTCTACTGGTTTAAAATTCTTACGTTTCTTATTCTCCTCGTACCGTCTATTAGTTGTCGTGTTCCTTTTTTATTAATTTTTCCAATAGTTTTTCGTATCGATCATCATGTTTGTTTTCTAAATCTCTTTTAATTAGAACAATATCATCAATTTGAAATGTTCTATTAATTTGTTTCCTCTTACAATATTCAACACCTAGAAGTGTTTCAATCCAGTCTTTCCACTTATTGTTTTCAATTTAATGTGTAAAACGTCCATTATTGTTCTAAACTTGTATTTCTATCAATACAATATATCTAGTATCCCTTGAGTATTTGGGATAGCGAATATTGGTCTTGCAGTTATATTGTTTAATGCTCTGTAATCTAATGTTTTCATTATATTCTTCCCACACATAATAATGGCGAATTCCAAAAATATTCGAATTGACTAATTATACAGTTTTCTTATATTTCTTTAATATTGCTTTCAATTTAGTGACATGGTTGTCGTCAGAGATTGACTATTGCCTTAGTTTTTGTTAAGTATTTCATGTTTTACCAAATCAGGTTTTCAAATGTCCTATTTATGCACCATGAAAGTATGATGATACTATACTGTTTGATGAGTTCTTTTCAAGCGAAATCCTCATTTATTGTAGATTGCTTTACAGCGTGATTTAAAGTTACTCTGTTTATCTTTATTACAATTGTATTCTTTAAGCCCATTACTAATTTATTATCAAACTTTTCTTAGTATATTAATACCATTAAGAATAAGCAGTGAAATTACATTTGAAATAAAAAGTATGACATTTTAGTCTGTTTTGAATTTTGTTCTTAAAAGCAACTTTCACTAGTATTTCTAAAGAACTTTCATCGACACATTTTACTATTACATTGGGTTTGTCTATAATAATGTATCCCAAAAATTTTAAAATGTTTTCCCAATCACACTTGTCTCCGCCCAAGTATATAATTTACTATTGATCAGAATATTATTGCTCGGTCTTCCACTCAAAATGTTATATTTTATCAGATTATCATAATTAATTAAACAAAATTCATTAAAATACTGCATATATATATATATATATATATATATAAAATTCAAAAATTTAATTTCATTCAAATAATCACAAATTTTATTATACAATTACTGCTATATGCATTACTCCAATCACACTTCTTGTCTTCAAACCTCGGCATTTGGGTGATTTCTTTTTGATCTCGGATTCTCATCATCGGTTTAGACTTCATAAGCTGTCACATTATATTGATAACGTTCTTTTTGCGGTTTCACATTTCGTAACATGGATGTTTGAAATGACCTGATTTCACACAGAGAGCATTTTATATTAGAACCCCACAGTCTTAAACTATCTTGGCCTCGTGTGAATATTCCTAACCCAATTTCTATCTTATGTGCTGTTCTCACGAATGCCTTATTTCATTGGAAACTATATTGTTTACAACTACTAAATATTTTGCTATCTATCACTCTAAAATTCATCTATCGAAGGTCCATTTCTTGATTCAGTAATGTTTTACATTTTTATTGAAGTAGTTTTTGGTACAAATTTTCAACAAAGCTACATTTGTATCTTCATTTCTTTATTTTATCCATCCTTGATATATTTTATGCTCCTCATCTTTATTTCTCCTTAGTTAATTAATATTGACAAGATCATCGTTATTTTTGAAAAATTCATTAGTTGATTGGTTACATTTTTATATTTTATGACTTCAGAGAGAAATCTATACCAAAATTGGATTGTTCTTCTAGATTGAAATTCGATATAGAAATGTTTTGGTGTTAGTATAGATTATTTAATGTATGTATTTGCATTGTTTGTTCTGGAGTGGTCTCCATATTGAATATTTTAACAATCATTAAATACTCATTTAACTTGACTATATTATTATGTCTCTTCGAGTATGGTTAGTCGTATAAATATCTATGCAGTTACACACAATCGCTATATATCATACATTTAATCAAAAAATCCTTTATACTTATTAAATCAATTCATCAAACACGCTTTATTCAATATACGTAAAGAGAATAAAACCTGATTACACAATACAATAATGATAAAACATTTAATTTAATTTTGAAATATAAAAAAACATTTTAATAATTTTATAAAATCATAGTTTCATTTTTATAAACTATCGATAAAATTTAATGCTAATTACTGCTCGAGCACCCACGTGTATATCCAAGATTCCGTCAGATATTTTAGAAGATCAGATAAAAAATATTACACCTTTACTTATTATTATTATTTTTAATATTATTATTATTAATAATAAATATATTATTATTATTATTATTAATATTATTATTATTATTATTATTATTATTATTATTATTATTATTATTATTATTATAAAAACCTTTTTCAATTTTCATCTCTGATTTCTTTTCAATTGTATTTATTATTATTAATTATTCTTATTTTTTTATTAATTATTATTATTCAAATGAGCATTTATTTTAATAATAATAATATCAAAGGAACTTTAAAACTTTTTAAAATTGAGATTTAAGGATTCTAAATGTAAAATCAACAATAAAAATAAAAGAAGTAAAGATTCGACTGGAATAATCATAAAATCATAGAAATTCCATGTTTGAGTTTGCAGGAACTATTGGATATAAAGTGACTTAGCTATTCATTGAAATTATATCTTTTAAAACATTATTATTTTCGATCAAAAATACAAATTTTTTAGATTATTATATAATTTCATTTATTTTCATTCTGACAAAAGATAAAGACTTAATTCCATGCAAATCAATTGTTATATAAATGATATAAGCTATATAACTAAATAACACTGGATAAAGGCAAAACCAAAAATTTGTTTTGCAGTAGAATTATTACTTTATTTTTTATCAAAATGCAAATAAATGGAAAAAATCATCAAAAAAAGAAAACAGAATCAAAAGTGACCAAAAATATATCAGATTTGTTTGATATTATAATATTATGGTAAATAAAAATGATTACGAATTAATACAAGAATATAAACAATTCCACATACCGCTCTTCGTCAATTTCTAAACTACTTTCACTTTCACTAAGATTTCGACACATTTCCTGACGTCTTTCTATTTCAACTTGCAATCGTTTGCGCAGTCGCCGATTTTCATCTTGTAATATTTTTTCATCTCTTTCAAGACTACGAAGTTTATCTGTACATTGATTATTTGTGTTTTGAACTGCATCACGCAATCTGACAACTTCTTGTCTTAAACGGCCAATATATGAATGGATTAATGATGCACGGTCCCCCTCTACTTCCATGCTCGATAAAACTGTATCAATTTCTTGTTCTGAGCAAGGATTATTATGCACCGGAAAGGATATTGAATGACTTATAACTCTTCCATCTACAGATTCCATTTCGATATCATTATTGGGATTAGTACTAGATGAACGATTACGTTGGCCTAAGTCGTCATTACTTCGTGGAATATCGGTAAATGCTGTTGATAACATTGGACTTGGCGATAAATCTAATTTTGACTGTTGTCATAAAATATTTTTCAAAACTATCTTAAATATCAATGCTTTATCACCTGTAAAATTCTCTTTTCTGATTCAAGCTTTTCCATTTTCTTCCACAATCTGTTTACAAGTCCTTCTTGCTCTTGTTCCAGAGCATTTTCCAGTTCTATCTTTTCTCGTCTTAAAGTGTCAAGACTTTTCTGTTTCAACATTACATCGTTTTCCAACTTTTGAATACGACTCATTAATTTACTGATCTGAATTGATAAAAATCTAAATCATTAATTTGTCCCAGGGTTTGTACCGTTGATATTTATAATTATTTTATGAAACATTGCAATTGGAATTCATTTTCGAAGGAAAATTTAAAATATTTTTTAAATGTGAAAATTTAATTCTAAAGTGGAGAACAATAACTTCATTACGTAGATCAAAAATAATGATTAAGGAGCATTTATAAATGTGTGACATTCGGATTATCTAGAAAATTATATACGCATACCACGTAAGAAAATAGAAGTATTTTAAGGAGATTTTATTGTCATTATTCTGCCATTTAATATTATAAAGAAAATCAATGAAATGAAAATCGGAACTCAATAGAATATTTTCAGGAATAATCAGCACAAGAATAATCAGCACAGGAATAATCAGCGCAAGTAGAAAGAGTAATTATAAGTATGCAACATGGAAATTCAATTCAGATTATGGAAATATCATTGAAATGATATCACACTATGATATAATAAACTTGCAGCACTATACAAAGCGAATGTTTAGGACCAAATATTAATTAATAAATACCGTTAAGGAATCAAAAGAGAAAGTGGAAAAAATAAATGAATTCCAAAATCTGGTAATAACGAAACCATTTCAAATGATAGGATTTGATATGAAAAAAACATTTATGAAAACTTTTCACAAGAACACGTTGAGTAATATTGACTACTTTTCTAAATATGCATTTCTTATTTCAATTAAAGATCTTAATCGCAAATGCAGTGTGAAAGACTATATTCAATCATACAAGAATGTGAACGTAGCCTAAGGTAAAACTAAAGAAAAGGAAAGATTTCAACAATGTCACGAACTTTTAGAATTTTTTTAGGTTATCGTCCCGGAAGCCCGATGTAGTAAAAATCTTCAATAGAATACATTTGTGAAACGATCGATGAAAGCATAAATTTTAAAACAATGAATATAATAATTCTAACGAAGATTAGAATGATCTTGAAAATATACTTGTACATTAAATTCTAAATTTTCTTAAACTGATATCTTTAACAAGTCGCTATCATCTGATTCTCCTACTTTTTATATTCAAGAGAAATCTAAGCAAGATTTATGATTTCAGAATCCAATATTTTGGTAAATTTTTACAGCAATTCGTGTATTACATCCGATTTTCGACATTTTCTTAATATGTGAATCATATTAATATAGGACAAGAAATAGTTTATCATAAAAAAGATCATGCCCCTCCATGTTTCGTGAAAAACATTATATGTTTTAATAAAATCCTAATGGGACATAAATTTCAATAGAATCGAAAATATCCATTTTATGGATCATATTTAAATCTTTTAAAATAATCAAAGTTTGTAGGGAAATTTCATTTTTCGCTTTGTATTTACACACTTGATCGTTAACTTTATTTTTACAATACAATATTTCAAAGTAGCACGAAGTTCATCATTATTAAATATATGATTATAATAAAATCACATTTTTGAGGTTTCAATTTCGTTAAAGTTTTTTATTTTTTTGACTTTCTATGTAACTATGTATCCTAGCCTTGATTTGTTATTTTCCTTTATTAAATTTGCAAATACATCATATTCCTTTAACTACCATAAAGTTTATATACAACATTTTGATAGCATCCTCAATAAGAATCGACCTTTATCTAAGTGAATCTTAATTTGCATGAAATATCTATAATTTAAACAATTAAAAAATTTTGATTTTTTATTCACGCAAAAACATTTTAGACATTCACTTTTATTCCGTTTGCCAAATTTATTTGTTGCATGTAACTAAATATTGTTTCTAGTTCATATTTTTATTTGAGAACGCTGAAACCATTATTTTTTTTCTATAGAATAAAGAAATTTCTCCTACTTTTCATTTTATCATTTAGAAACTTAAATTTAATATACAATATAATAAAAAATTTGAGATGTTCATATTCAAATAAATACGGTAACCGGTTTACAGTTTGAACATTAATAAAAATGGAAATGATTTTTCTTGTGGTCTAATCTTTTTTAGTTTCAATTAAAACTTCATTGTTAAAGCGACATAATATAGTATATATATATTAAATATACCAAGTGAAAACACTATTTTATATTAAAAAAAAAGTAAAATCTTGTATACCCTGGGTTCATTATTTGACCCTTAAGTTTTAGTGGGAAATGGAAAGAAAATCGGAGACTTAAAGCATTTTGCTATTAAAATATGTAATCAGTTAACATGAACAAAAAAACAACGGTTTCCAAAGGGTGCGAACTTATTCAAAAGGAATCGCAAAAATTTTTAACATGATTTTATAATAAGATATGTAAATTTTACACGATCCAATTAAAATACGCCCATTTCTGTTTAACATGAATTTAAAAGTATTTTCATTCCAATTTTTTACAAGCTGTTTTATTTTATAATTAAAGTTTAATACGATCAAACCAAATTCTAAAAAATTCTTTTCGGCTAATATATTTGTTATAAATTTTCGCCGCAAAAAGTACAATTTATTGTTGATATTAATTTTGCTTATTACTAATTTAGCACAAGATTCAATTTTTCGTGAGTATATTATTAAATTATTCATAAATATGTTTTATTTAACATTTTAAAATTTAAATATAGTATTTTACTTTAGGGGACCGTAAGGTTTTATTTCTTAAATAAGTGCATAGTAACATGAAATTCGGAAACCACTGGGTTTAGATAAGAATCAATTGACATTCCAATGTTATCAAAAGTCATGCCATTACAGACTTTAAATTATTATGAAATAATTTCATAAGTTAAAGTAAATGAGACCTTTTGAAATTTTCCCCAGAATTAGTTAAAGATAAAATATGGTGGACGAAAAATGATTGTACAATGAGTTGAAAATCAAATGTTGGAATCAAATGTTTCTTGACAACCAGGCCAGAATTTTAGTTTATATTAATAAAACCATGTCATTCGCAAATAAATATGACGACAATGGGTTAAATTATATTAAAATATTTTCATAAAATATATACTAAGTAACTTTTTGTATTAACAATTGTATCGCAAATTTTGCCGAAGATTCTAGTAATATAGAAAATAATATTGAAATTTTTCTACACATATATAGAAAAACTCGGAAATATGGCCAATTAATGGCTTTTATAGAAACAATTCAAGAAGTGAAAAAACTATTACTATTTATTAGAAATGTGAATTAATTAAATGCACCAAGCATTGAAACTACAAACGGAGTCATACATGTAAAGTTCAAAATTAGAGTAACATACCAATAATTCCAAATAGAAAATTTTAAATATTACTAGTTTCGAAATATGAGATATTTAGAAAAACATTCTGATAAATGCAAAAATCATACAAATAAAATCTTATATATAAAACTGTCAATATGCTTGCTATATAATCTTATATAACAGTGGTTCCCAACCTGTGGTACGCGTACCGGTAACGGTACGCTAATGTCGAGCTACCGGTACGCGATAAATAATAAGGAAAACAATATTTTGCGTAAAATAATGTGTTTTTATACGATAAATCATCAACCAAAAGGTATTGTCTGTCTTTTTTCAATCCGAATACTTTCCCCTTCTGTAGTGGTTGGTAACAACGTGATCGCATAATCATGAAACAGAGGCAGAGCTTCATTTCTTAACAACCGAAAGTCGAACAAAGTTCGTGTCTCTCCGACGATTAACGTATGTGAATCATGTTCTTACATGTTTGGTATTCGACTTTAGTCATATCGCACATTTTTTCGCACTATAACAGCTCTGAGGGGTATTTTGCATCAGCTTGTATGTATCTATTCATGTTTAAGGAAGGTTACAATTGATTATAATTACAATGGTAACCAATGATGTAATGGTGCAACTCAGTACGCAACAAATATCGCGTATTGCACAAAATAGCGTAAGTTAAATATGTAAGTATATTTAATTACTTTCAATAAATATTTCATGATTTTGAACTTTATTGGTTTTTTTGTTTACAGTAAGCGCCCTGCCCCTTTTCTTTTAGGACTCGTTGTCTTTCAAAAATATTGATTTACAGTTACGCCATCATATTGTCTACTACATACCGGTACAACATTTTAAAAGGTTGAGAACCACTGTTACATAATGTCGTATTCCAGCTATAGTCTATTGACAATTTATCAGTAGTTTATTTATGATATTTGAAAATTCGAATAAGATCAATGATAAATAATATCATTATCTATATATCTTAAAGTTTGTGTCCCAAGCATGGCCTTAATTCACATGCAAATTTTGTATGGATATTTCTAATAGAAAATCTAGGATCAATGGGAAAAAACGAGTAATGATGTCAGTAAATAATATATTACAAACCCTTGAGTTGGTGAACAATGAATATTGAGATTATTAATTCTAACAATGTTAACAACATTGTAAAATGACTTTGAGCAATTTGATAATAAATACATACTATGTACAACCAGTGAAGAATTTTTTGTACTGGTCCTAAAGATCCCAATCATTACAAATAATGATATTATTACAATAATAGGAACTTTTTAATGGTGTTTATATCTATATTACTTTTGGAGATCATTGGAGTATAACTTTGCACACAGCTTTAAATTTTAACACTCCTGGATTACACTATTTCTATAAAAGTACTGCCTGAAAGATTTTTCATTACTAATATTTGAAGTATAACAATGTTAATAAATTCTAATTAAATACAAATCAAGTTTAAATTCTCGAATATTTAAAAAATTTGATAAATTACAATTTATAGTACTGCACTGAAAATTAATTTAAAAACTTGATTTTTAATTGCGGTATGCAGTTCTTGTTATTTAATTAATTTGAATTTCAAATTAAACTTTCTTTGGTAATTTATTAAAAAGTCTTCGCGGGCCGCGTGTTTGAGGCGCCTGATTTAGATAATATAAATAAACAAAAATTGCATATGTCTGTTTGTCACAAAAAATCCTCAAAAACGATGAACAGTTGCGATATGAAATTTGCAGATGTCATTCTGATTGCCATTTCATGTGCAACTGGACTATTATTATTTTAAATTTTTCCGTTTGAATGCTTCTCGCATGGTTAGCTTTACGTGGGAATGTCAAGGGTGAAGGAATCCTCAACATTGTCCATCATCGCTAATGATCAACAAGAGATTAAAAACATTGTATTCATCCAATTATTGAAATAAATTTGTAATAACATGACGAATAAAATTAATCATAATGAATAATAAGCGTCTGTGAATCTATCCCAGGCTAAGGCATGTAATAAAGAAATTATTTATATAATTCTGGATATTTATCATGTAAACATTTACTGCCGATGAAAATATTTTATAAAAATAATCCTTTTCTATGTTGTTATTTTTAGTGGTAATAGAAAATTTACTTAAAATTTGTTAATATTTTATTTAGTGTTTATTTGAATTTTGATATTAAATTTAAATTATCCATATATGTATATAAAAATACAACAAAAATGTAATATTTATCATTAAAGTAAAAATATTATTGAAGATACTCAATAAAAGTAATTATAAAAAGAATTAAAAGATTCCATCAAATTCGAGAAATTTTGTGAAGTGTAATTTGTATTGACTGCCCAAAGAAAAATTAATTATTATTTATTGAAAAATAAAAATTGAATTAGAATAAAACTTATTTCAGTTTTGTTGGAAACGGAGAATCGAAATCGATAATTTATAAAATATTAATGTCATTTTTATTGCCATTAAGTACCTTTCAATAAATATTTTGATTTATTATGTCAATCTTAAATTATAATATTTTGAATATTACCTTTTCAAGTGCGTTAACAGATTTCCAAAAGTTGAAAAACAATAATAATGTTATTACCGATTTAAATTCAAAGGTATCAATAAGATTAAAAGACATTAGATGGTTAGCAAGAGCTGAGACAATTTCGGCGTTGCAATTCTATTACATTAATATTAAAACTGTTCTTATCCAAATTAGTGAGATATAAATGAAAAGCCAATTACCATATTGATATGAATTCTTTTTACTATTTTGACGAATAAAAAAATATTCAAATAAGAAGTAAATCTTTGGAACTTTGTTTGAATTTATCATGCTTTATGTATATTTAGCGAAAATCAAACTGCCTTATTAATGTATAAAATCATGTCCATTTATTTATATATTCAGTAACAGTTCATGAAAACGTGGTCATTTTCTGTTTATCAATTTGTCACAGGATTTTATCAGTTAACATGTACACAGTATACCTAGGTCTGTTTCAACACGAATTTTTAAAAAAATCATTCTCTTCTCCGAATTATATAACTGTAATTAACGTTTTGTTTTTAAACAAATTGCCTCGGGAACGTAGTTATGGTGTATAACAGAATATTATATATATATATATATATATATATATATATATATATATATATATATATATATATATATATATATATATATATATATATATATATTGAAGTTCAATTTCTGTAAAAATGTATTTCATAATACTCATTTTTATCTAAATATCTAATATAACTTCTATCTAGAAAACTATTTAAAATAATTTTCAAGTATTCTTTAAATACAATATAAATAAAACTTGTAATGAGCTATATAAGTATATTTTGAAATTATTAGTAAGAAAGACCACAAACCACATACCACTCCATATATACGACAAAGATGTTCAGTAAATGGTTATGCATTCTATATTTTAAGATTGTCTCCGAGTCGCGTTGTTTGAACTTTGTGGTTACTAGTGGATTTCACATTCTGTTTGAATCATGTTCGGATCTTGGTTATGAGTTAAAATGTCATGGGTGCCAAGCTACATACATAGGAGTGAATGCTCGTCATCAAAGTTCTTGATCACTGTTGACTCAGAATTGATTAATATTAGTGAGTAAAATAAGGTATTAAAGAGTAGTTTGTATGTAAAGAATGATGTATTTGTGCTTGTATTGTCGTATTTGAAGTGTTACACGGGAGACTTGTGTTAAATGATGTTATGTAAGAATGTAAAGAATAATTAAATGTAATAATAAAAAATTTTTAATTTAAATTTAATTATTTTTTTAAGTTCTAAAAATTTTCTCCAATTTATTAAATATATAAATTATTTAGCTTATGATTTTTAAGAATTTTATAATTTTGTTCGAAAAAGAAATATAAAATATATGTAGTCTTTTCGTTTCTACCCGGTTATGACGATGAATCTGTCGAAATACATAAAAATTCAAAATATTAAATATTAAGAGACTAAACTAAAGCAGGGATGCCCAACCCGTTGCTCACGGCAACTTTTGATATGGGTCATTTTATCAACTTGGGCATGAAATGTCTAAAAACCTATTTGCTCTATAAAATACAATACCGCTGTTAATGGACACAGTTCTGACATTTCTTTAGTTTAATAATTATATGTATAGAAAGAAAATACATTAATTTTAGGTATTAATTTAGTTGATTATTTGTATAGTCTACAGTTTTATTAAATTATTACGCCACGGACCAGGAATATTTTAGCTTCAAAACGGCATCGACAATTATATGTGACTCACCATTTTTTTTTGGGTCTCAATATTCTAACTATTGATTTTTTTAAGATTATAGAAACTCTTGTTCATTGAAAACGGCTCTATACAGAACTTATATTTATCATAAGTTGTGCGTGTACTAACAAGTGGTTTTATCCGGGTATAAAAATATTGTTCTATTTATGTTAGTCATTATTATATTTTAGCAATTACTTTGTAGTTATCCTAATCATGTCGGCACAGGAACCAGAGAAAAAGATAAAATGTGTATACAACTATAATTTTCATGAAGAATGAAAAGAGAGATATTTGTTACATTTTAAGAACAAATATATTTGTCTGATTTGTAGTTCAACATTTACTGTTGGGAAGCAATGCAACATAATGCGACATTTCACAACAGTTCATAAAAAATATGATACTGAACATCCTCTTAACAGCAATTTAAGAAAATGTAAATTGAAATAGATAAAAACCCAACAGTCTTCGTTTACCAGGCCCGTGAATAAATCAAAAGCTGCTACTATTGCATCGTTTAAGATTGCACATATACTTCCAATGCACAAAACACCTTTTGAGGATGGTAACATAATTAAAGAATCAATGCTTGCTGCATCCTTTATATTTCAAGAATTTAAAAATAAGAATGAAATTTTGTTAGCTGTTCAGGAAGTTCAATTATCCAGACATTCAGTACTTCGTAGAATAGAAGCAATGTCTGTGAATATCAGAGAGCAATTAAAAGATGATTGACAAAAATGTGTTTTTCTAAGTTTAAAGTGCGATGAATCAACATATATCTGTAAAAAAGGTATACTGTTAGCTTTCCCATTAAAAGTAAATGCACATGGGTACGACATATACCAAGTTATTAAAAATCATATTACAGAAATTAATTTTACGCATGTTGGCTTCATCACGTTTTGTAAAGACGATGCTAGATTTCCAAATTTTTTTCACTACCATTGTATCATATATTAATAGGTATTAAATGTTCTAAAATTGTCAATTCTATTTGACCCAGACCATTTCAGTGCAGATTATTCAGGAAACTGACAGATGAATTTAATGTTGAGTATGAAACTTTAATGTTAAATTCTGAAATTAGGTGACTTAGCAAGGGAAGTCCTGAAAACGATTTTTAGAGCTTCTTTCAGACATAAAACAGTTTATATAGTCTAGAAACGAAAATTATTTAGATCTTAGTGATCATAGCTGGGTTATATGATTTAACCTTTCATACAAACATAACAATCTTGAACTTCAAGGAAAAGGAAAATCTATTATTCAATTAATAGGAAGTATCAACGCATTTAAATCAAAATTAAATTTGTGGATGGCCCAAAAAGGGATGTAACTTTGGTCATTTCATAAATTTGGAGTACTACATTAAGAAATATGAGAAAATTGAAACAAATAAATATTTTGAATCTCTCACTGAGCTCAAAGATGATTTTGAAATTAGATTTTTTGATTTTCGTAAAATTGATTCAATTGCTTCATTCATTTTAAATCCATTTGTTAATACTAATATTCCTGAAATATCACAACAAATAGCAAATATGCTAAATAAAACAGCGGCTAATTTAGAGATGGAAATAATAAATTTTCAATCTGATTTATAACTAAAAACAAGAATATCCCAAACAGATTTTTGAATACTCGTAGATGAGAAAAAATATCCACTCTTAAAAGCAACTTTTCAAAAATTACATTGCTGCTTTGGATCAACTTACCTGTGCGAAAGTAGTTTTTCAACAATGAACGTGTTAAAATGAAATTTGAGATCCAGGCTAACTAGTAAACATCTGAATGACTGCATGACTATAATATCGAATGTACCAGAGTACAAGAAACTGGCAGAAGAACTACAATGTCAAGTTTCACAGTAATGCTTTACTTATATTTAATTTGTAATTTAATTCTTAATAGACTACGTATTTCTTTGATATATTACAATTTTTTGTGCACTACCTTTTTACCTATATATAACAATTGTGTGGCTCCAAAAAATTTTTAAATACTTAATTGACTCAAGCCAGGTTAAAGGTTGGGTATCAGTGAATTAGAGCTTTAAATGACCATTTTGAAACCTCATAATTAATTATTAGAAATAGTTTAAAGGGTCATGATATTAGACATTCAGAAAGTTATAATTTGAAAATACTTTGTTTTGCAACTGATGATAAGTTTTATCGTAAAACATTAGTAATTTATTGATTTTTCTATAATTAAACAAATACTTCAAGCGTTTACTATTATATTAAAAATCTATCCAGGTGACTATTGAACCACTTGTAAATAAAATTGAAGATCCTTTCAATTCCATGTTAGCAATACAACTTGTATACCAGGCTGCTTAAATAACACTTCTTTACATCATTAAAAATAATTTCAGGCCATATTTAATTTTAAATTATGTTTACTATTGACAAAATGCACTTTTTTCTTGACACACATGCAATTATACTTTACTGTTATTGACGTACGTCTTTGAAAAACAAAATTGAAAAAAATTTATAAAATTAAAATGTTAAATAAAAATTTGTTTAAATTAAAAAACCGAAGAATTTCCCCCAATAACCGATAGCCGGAGATAAAATAAAAACTTATAACTCTGAATAAAAATCTCGATTTAGTAGGCTTTGTATGTTACATTTCAAATTAAAATTTATTGTATTTCTATTTTACAGTAAACAATTTCTCTTCAAATAATTAGGCCATTGGATATAACGCAAATCATACATTTTACAACCGTAATTTTTGTGAAAAATGCAATTCAATTTCTCTGTGGAGAATATATTGTAATTTTCGATTTTATTAAAAAAAACTACATGCTATTGTGAATGTTTATATTATGTCCAAATGACACGAAAAATAAACACGGGAAATTAAATCTACGTTGAAACAAATGCATTCATCGGTTTTAATTTGAAAATAACACCTATTAATTTAGATATTTACCACTTGTCTACCAGACTTTTTCTAAATATTTATATAAATAAAAGTTTTTCTATTTTATTTATCTTAAGGATTAATAACAATTTATTTCAGTAATTACAATGTTTAAGATTCGTTAATTTAATAACATAATTTAGTTAACCCTCAGTTTACCGCCCAGGTTCATTGGACCCGAAACTGTTATATTTTTTCATTGATAAATGTTCATTTACTTTTTATATTACAAACTGGTAATTCCTGTATAATATTTGATTTTTTTCTTTATATTTTTAATTAATAAATAATTTTTGAAAGTTATTTATTATGTTTAATTTTTACATTCATTATAATACATGTAACAGCAATTTAAAATAACCCGGGTTCATCAGACCAAGGCGGTATTTTGTAGGAGCATTTTATTTTGGTAGACGCAGGGTTAATAAATACGTTCCAGAAAAACAAAATGATTAATTGCTTTTATATTATTGTCTGACAAAATCTATTTATTTTTAAAATTCGATTTTCCAAAAATTAAAAAATTTTAATGGAATATCTTCGACATTTAATGTGAAAATTTCTTAAAGTTACTTTACGATTTTTTATTCTTGTCATCTCTAATCACTGTATTAGCATCTAAGATTCTTCCATTTTTTATAAAAAGATATGCTAAATATTATGATCTAAGTTGTTAATTTCAAACGAGCGCAGGTAATAAATTATTAAATATTCAAAACTTAGTATGGAAAAATTGGATCTAAACACACCGTTCTGCTGTTTCATCCAAAAGTATGTTCTAACAAGGGTTGAACATTTTCTAATTTAGTTGAAAACTTATTTTTGAAAAATAAAAATCTTTATTTCAATGTTTGCAGATCAAAACTTTGGTTCCTTAATATAATTTGCAAATGTTATTGGCATATTAAGCACTTTCAAGGCATTGCTTCAGTGAAAAAGCGTAACTATAATAGAAGCTACAGTAAAGATCTAAATATTTCAAGATAAATTAGTATTATAGGTAAGATGATTAAAAGAAAGAAATTTCGCTAAATTTTCTCCCTTGGATCCTACGTATTAAATGGTACCAAATGTTTGTAAAAAATAATATAATCTCAAAAGATTTAACAAGCAAGATTAGAGAAAACATCCCTGGAGGTTTAGAAAAATAATCCCTTCACAATTTCTCTTGAAAACAAGTCGTATATTAGAAGATGACTTTATCCATCAGTGAATTAATCCAAAATTCCACTGGGGTTTTTGAATCACTGGGAATTAATCAGAAACAAAATAAGGCAATTCCAGTACTAGCCAACAGAGCTCACAAAGTGTTAATGTAAATAAGATCTCATCATTATTATTTAAATAAATACAAGACCAAAAACCAGTTTAATGTGGAACATAAAATACAAGTTTTCGGGAAAATACCATGTCAAAAATTAATATATGGATAGAAAGCAAGAATTAGCAATACATGTACGAATTAAATTTAGCATTGCATGAATTATACCAAAACTAAAGTTCGTTTGAAATGAATATCAAGAAAAAAGTATTATTTTTTCAATTGATAAGAATTAAGAGACGCTTCACGATAAGACCAAGGGGTACAAAGATTAAAAACGATTCAAAACCACTGATTTAAAGTATATAATGTATCTGTTAGTTAAAATCACTTGCATTTATATATCATCAATCCGACAAAACTTTCCGAAAATGTGATAGATTTTCTATATTCTTTTTCATAAAATCTTAAAATCTCACTAACAAAAATTTAAAAATTCATTCAAAAGATTCTATTAAATTATAAATATATATTTGATATCTGATTAATAGAAATTGTATTTATTTGTTTTAAAATGCAAATCTGAAAAAATTCCTAATATCCAATAATATCTTTGGTGAGATGCCTAAGAAAATATAATTTTTATAAGATAAAAATTTTCAAACAGAGCATAAAAATATAACTAATCAAATTAATCAATCTTAGATTTTTTCAACTCATCGGAAATCAATTGTTTATATCTATGTCACTTTCCAATAGGAAGATATCACTAATAATATGGAAGTAGCCCATAATAATCTTTCGAATTCAGTTCCATAATTTTACCATGTTGAAATTTTTTCTTTTAGTCTTTAAAACATTTTTTAGTTTTAACTTTTCCAATTAAATACAACGACCATTGCAATTTGCGCCAAGACAATTCCAAAAAATAAGACCAAAATAAATTTTTATACTCTAGAATAGTGGTTTTCAAACCTTGTCAACTTACCGAAATAATATTGAAATATCTTACAATAAGATTGAAAGTAAATCAATGTTAGTTATAGGTACTATAAGTTGAAAACATTAAAGAAAAGTATTGAAATTTTTATTAAAATATTTAACATAAAATTAACGTAATTTACTAAATAAATAGCATCAACTCATCTCTCGTGTATCTTTATAATTTTTTCGAATTTTTATTTTGACTCGAGAAACCATGGGGTTCCACGGAATACAGTTTGAAGACCACTGCTCTAGATTTTTCTAGAACAAGAAAAAAAGGATTGGTTTTTTCTTTTGTCTCCCAAACGCAACAATAAACGCATTACTTTTTCAAGTAAGAATTTTCACACCGAAGTGATAACTTGCATTTTTTGAAACCCCTGTAATTTTTTTAATTAGATAATGGAATATTTTTAATAAAATCTGGTTTATAAAAGATCAATTTTTAATTTATTTAGAATTTCTGAGTGATTCAGTAAATAATTAGTAATCAATTCGAATCAGTCAAAATAACATATGACGAATTTGCTGATTATTTATAAATATTTTAACAAATAGAGTCAGTTGACTTTGGAATTGTGATTATTATTATTATTATTATTATTATTATTATTATTATTATTATTATTATTATTATTATTATTATTATTATTATTATTATTATTATTAGTGATTTCATTGGTCCTTGTGGATAGACTACAGCTCTATCCTGATAGTTGTGTATTAATTAAATAAATATGAATATATAACAAAGAACATGAATAAATAGAAGACTTTTATTATTTGAATAAAATAATAATTACAATGAAAACCGATAAAAATATACAGCAATTTAGCACAGCGGCGTCATTTGGGTAGGTGTCACCATATGCGGTAACTCATGGTGTCAACCCCCTCACGACATAGAGATCCTCCGAGCCCACCAGTGCCAAATAACGGAAACATACAGAATCCTTAGTAACGTTTATAAAAATAGGTCATATATTTACAAAGGCAATAGAAGAAAAAATTAATTCAAGGTCAGTTGGTAAAAGATTGTAAGAAGTTACTACATAAAACAAAGCGTTTTAAAGCACATGTAGTGGGTAAAACAAACACTATTGTAGGTTATATTAGACATGAACTAGCTAAATATGCAAAAAAAAGCCACAGTGGAGAGCCGGGGGCCGATCGATGGCCTAAAAATCGATTTTTAAACAGCTGTGGAGCCATTGTGTCCGGTAGGTCCCTGCGACCCACAGTGTGAATTAACCAATTATGTGCTGTGACAGGAACACCAAAGCAGGCCTCTGGAAAAAGTGCACATCACCGGCCCCTGTGATACCGCACCTCGTGCGTTTTCCGATGAACACAGCGCGGTGTTGTCATTCACCACAACTTCGGTACTATTTCGGTGCACCTTATCAGAAATTAGTACAAAGAAACGAACAATCCTAATGTCATATTCTGTAGTAGTTATTATACATGCAAAACTATAACACGTTTTTTTGTTTATAACTAACAGAACAGAGATATTTTTATATTTCATTAATATAATACATTTCTGTCACTGGGTCGGCTGGGCTGAAACAATTCATAAGAATAATTTCATGAAGTGACATAGATTCATAGACAGTGATATTTTGCATTTTGGTACCAAATATCGATATGACACGCATAACACATCGTGTAATCTTTGCTAAATTGGCAGTTCTATACGGCAAGTTATATATTGTATAGGACCGGACTTACATAAGTTAAAATAACATGCCATCTCGATTTGAATTGCTATGGGCGGGTTTGCTACGTATGTTTGATTACTAACTGCCAGCGCAAGTTGCTTATATCAGCCAGTGATAAGACAAACAAGTTTCAAGAATTGTAATTTTAGACGGTGTTTATATACGCATTTTAATCCCATTGGCCAATTACAATTTAATAATTTTGGTCTTTCCATAATTAATGTAAATTAGGTAAATTAAATTAAGTAATTATTATTATTATTAAGATCTTTTCAATTGATCCTTGATGTTCTGAAAACAGAGGCTGGATCGAAAATTTTGAGAACAAAACAAATAATGAGATTTATTAAATAATAAATGAACAAGAGAAAGGCAGATATCCAGCAAAATGGAGCCTAGAAACATAATTACACCAATGGACAAAATTTATAGAAAATATCGAAAAAAAGGACATGGAGAGTTTATCAATCAGACACTAAAATGAATGTTAAAGAAGAAAAGAGAAAGAAAGAAGATCCCCTATTACAATATTCTCGGTTCCGAAGTCCTTACCGTCGTTTTTAACACATGGCGTTGGATTTGGACAGGGTTTATGAGACAGTCAGCTAGAAGACGAAATAGAAACAATCAATATACTAGTTTCTTTCAAGTCTATTTGGAAATGGCTTACTACAAATTGGACTCAAATATGTTCCTATGTTTCACAGCAGGAAAAGGAATGATAACGATGTTGTTATACAATAATGTGGCATGTTTACTGGGAGTAGCATGGCAAATATAGAAATTGCTGGAAAAGAAATATTGTTGGGTATTTTATCCACCATTCAATATCCCAGTTGATAGAGGTGTTTGAATTACTGATCAAGATAATAAAGAAAATACTAATAGAAGTTATGGAAACAATTTATCTACAAAGTCGAGAAATTAACAATTGATAATGACGGAGAATAAATGTGAAACCAACGCTGCATGCAAGGCATTACCGTCAGTAAAAGTAAAATGGAAGTTATTTTGGTATTCTGAATCAGGCAAATACTGGATATTGAAATCGACATGATAATAGCGGGAAAACCGTTTTACATCACCCAATCTAAAGCAATAATTCGTAAATTGAAATTACGAAAATAATCTCCATTCAATTCATTCATAACAAAGTCTAACAGTTGTTTAATCAGAAATTTGATATATGAAAATGTAAAATGTGTAATATAATTATCTATTACGTTGTATGCTTGAATAATCAATAAATTGACAGATATGTCATGACAAAATTGCTATTTATAACTGTTTAGTTCTTTTATAATAACCAAAAACTCAAAGTTATTTTCAAATATTTAAAAATTTACTAAACAAAATTAAACTTATTTAAATAATTTCAAATATATCGAAATATTCACCTGTGCTTCTTGTTCTTTTTCTAAAGTTTGTTCCAAAGTTGCTTTTTCTGCTCTTAATTGGCTAAGTTTTCTTGTAAGATCATTGGTTAAAAATTCCTCTTCTTGTTCATAATTTAATGCTAGAGATTCTTTTTCCTTTTTCAGTTCAGTTATTTTCTTTAATAATTTATTGCTGATATATTCTTCTTCTTGTTCAGCACGTACTTGCTTAATATGAATAATTATTAGAGCATACACAACTTTAAATAACTAACAATGTTAACGCTGTTTTTGCGCAATTGAAGATTTTCTTCTTGTAAACTTCGCACTTTTAATTTAAAAGCTTCGATTTCTGACTTGAGGACTATATTTTCTTGCTGGAGAGATTCTAATCGATGCTTAAGTTGTGCTTCATCGGTTATGTAGACAAGGTGGCTAGAAGATTCGTCATTGTTATTCATCTTCAATTAAATAAATTAGTAAAACTAAATAATTTTAAAATAAATTTATTAACTTTATTCTAATCAAACTTCGATAATAAAATTAATTTAAAATTGAAGTTTTTAAAACATTTTAATTATTAATAAACTTCAAATTTGAAATAATAACTCTAATTTTAAAAATATAAACAAAATCAATTAATATTATTGGATAAAAATATGTAAGAGGTTTCGGAATTTGAATGATTACTCAATCATTATGTTATATGATGAGGTTGAGCGAAAAAAAAACAATATGAATTAAGTAAAGCTTTATTGGGTATGTTCATTTATATTTAAATATATCAACGTAAAAAATAGATACATTTTATCTTTGGAAGTTCTTATGTTATGACGTTTATAATTAAATGTTTTGTTGGCTACATCTTTGGGTATATTGGTGATATTTGAAGTTTTGTATTGCACAATGACATAACTTTTATGTTGTTGGGTTATTATTCATTAAAGTCTGGTATGATACTGACTCCTCATGTTATTTGTCTCAATCGACAAATAACACCCAACACGGGATAATTTATTGAAACTCAAAGTATTTACAATATTGTTAATCACACTTTTAATCTAAGGGTAAAAATCTTAATGGAAAACTGCTTTTATTTATCTTTTAACTTTAATTTGTTTATTTGGTTGTGATTTAAGTTAGAGTCTACTTCGCTCTCCTTGTTTGTTATTTATTTTGTTCATCAACCAATTAACAATTGGTTATTAGAACTTTTCCTTTCTATATGTTTCTCTACTTCAAATAATTCGATTAATCAACATCAAAACAATTTCATATGAGTTATTTTCCTAACACAAAAAAATTAGGCAGGCGACATTTTGCCTTTATGCGAACAGACTTCTTTGTATAATTTCATTTTGAGAGGAACTTTGAATTTTCCAATTACTGCTCGGATTTCCACGTGGTTAGAATTTCGCACGTTATTTACTAAATTAATTATTTATTTTTAATAATTTGTATTTTTTGAATATATTTTTCTGGGAATCCCAATTGATTTTATTTTATTATATTTGTATTGTCTCATTCTTTGTCATCTATACAAACCCAATTCCTCTAGAATACGTCAATTTTTAATTTTTTGAAATTTTAATTAATTTATTTATTTTGAATTTTTATAAGTTTTGCATTTTTTTGATTTGCACATTTCTTTGCACATCTAAATTTTTTAAGCTACTTTTTACGAACTCCAACAACAGAACCGGATGGTACTATTTTGGCGCCTGGAGCAAACTTCTTGAAAAGGCGCCTATATTGTTAAAGTCAAATTTGATGAAATAGCTGCAGATTTAAATAAAAACATACACTTTCTAATGAACTATTTATATATTTTTAGATTATTGTTATGTACAAAAAATAAATGATTTAATTAATTAATGGTACCCTGCGGACTTTAATTTCTGCAAAATCTTTTATTAAGACATCATAATCCAAAGACTCTGCGATGGCGCTTTCAATGGACATCAAAGACAAATCTACTAACCTTTCTTGTCCCATTGATGATCTTAACTAATTTTTAATTATTTTCAAAAGCGCTCAAAAATGCAAATTTATCAAAATATAGATTATTATGTAGAAATACGTGTTATAATAACAGTCAGTATGATAGTTTTGTTGAGAATAATTATTCTTCAATTTGATCGAAAAGGCGCCTTTTTTTTTCAGTGTGATTCTGGCGCCTGGTGCGGTCGCTCCCTCGCTCCACCCATAGATCCGGCCCTGTCCAACAATATATACACAAATAATTACAATACATTTTGGCATAAATTTTTGGAAAATAAAGTTATTAGAGAAAACATTTTCAATATTTTTTTTCAAAAAAAGTTGAAAGTTTTAATGTGTTTAAAAAAAATTTCGCTTATGAGTAATTTTAAGGACAAAAAGTGTGAATGGAGTTATAATTATATTTACTAAAGATGAAGAAAAACTAAAGACTTGCAGGAAATTATTAAGAAATTTTATAACACTTACTAAGACGTTTAATTATATTTCATATTCTAAATTCCGCTATGATAAACTGTAGGTAATTTGACATTCATTTTGAAACGAAAGACCTTGAGATGATGCTCATTATAAATTGAATGATAAATTTGGAAAATATGACTTTTCAAAAAATAAATTGTCCACACCTCAAAACATTTATTGGTTTTGAAATTATTTGCTACAGTTGACTTTTATTCAAAACTAGCTTTGTCTTATGCAATTAGAAATTTCTTGATTGGTGGATAATTAAATTAGGAAGGCAAATTATTAATAAAAAATTTTACTATTACAAATCTAAAAATAAGAATATTGTTGGTAGGATAAAAAATTTTAATTTTATGTTGGGAATGTCATTCTTTAAAGTTTAGAATGTCAAAGTAGTAGAAATAAAGTTGCAAAAATATGGTCAAGAATAAAAGTTTTAGTAATGAAGAATTTAATGGAAACATTGTTGGGAAAATCATTTCCCGGAAATGGTATCATTGAGTGTGAAAGGGATTTCAATATGAAATTACAGAAAATCGATAATTCATTTTTGGAATTAAAATTTGAAAATGGATTAGGAATAGAAAAAGTGATAAATATCGGAGTGAATTGAAATTATCAAAAAGGGAATAATAAAAGAAAAATACAAAGAAGTGTAAAAAAAGTTATTATTTAACTAAAAGAAATGTTTAATAGATAATTGAAAGGGTTTATGGAATAAAAATTTGAAAGGATAATTAATAGTAGGGGACTAGAAAATAATATAAAAGATTAACTAATTAAAGACAATATTAAAGAGAAGAATATCTAAGAATTTCACGTATGGAGATAGAAATCGGTAGAAATCCGATAATTTAGCAATATTCGGACTATAAAGGAAGAGGGAAAATAAGATATCGGTTTTTTCTCAGGTAAAGGATTAAATAAAATCTAAGGATTAAGGGGAATTTATTGTTTAATTTTATTATCTATGTTTAGAAGAAGATTCATCATTCTGAGAAATATAAGCCAAAGGTGAACTTTGTCAAAAGATTTCTAAATAATTTTTCAGATAAAAATTGAAATCGAATACTGATATTGCATTGTGCAAAATTACAATTTGGTGACTAAGAGATAGATTTTTTTTATTTGTTCATAATTGGATCGTTTGTGAAACAATAGTAGGTAGTTAGTAGCGTAAGGTCCTAATTTTTAAATTAAAGTAAATTAAGGTTCTAAAAAATTAAATTAAAGTAAATTAAGGTCCAAATTTTAAAATTAAGTAATCAATGGTCAATAATTTTAATTTAAAGTTAAATAAGTAAATTATCAATAATCATTATCAACAAAGAGCCAAAGTGGAACATTTCTTTATTTCGTTTCTTTGCACGGCAATCCTCAACCAATTTGGCATAGTATTTACCATTTATTGTTTGTCCATTAGGCAAGAAATGTATATGAATGACTGCACTTTTGTCCCAAAACACTGAGAGCATCAGTTGTTTTCTGCTCGAATAATCGCCTCACATTACGTAGTTTTTTGATCTGAAATTTCAGTTGGTCTGCCAACATTGGAATAATCCTGGTGCACACTTTCATAGCCATGCTTGAATAATGATATCCAACGATATATTGTGGATCTAAAAGAACATTTGTTGCCATATGCAATTGCCATATCACGAAATATTTCATCAGACGACTTATTTAAAAGCACATAGAATTTTATCACACTTTTGAATCCCACCTCATCCATTTGACAAAAAATGGAAGTATAAGTACGTACGTTAGCCAATCAGATTATTTAATTTATGCATATAAACAAGCATACGTATAGGTGTTAAAACCAATTGGTTTGATTGGTTTATCATGTTCCTTTCTTAGTCAGTTCCAGACATTATTGAACGAACTACGTATTATAAATACCAAAAAGAACAAAGGAAAGCACTATATAAAATTTTCCAGTGAAGTAAACGAGATTGCTAATTTTTATTTATTTATTATTTGACAAAGCTTTTATTTTTCACATGTTGAATTTATTCTGACCCGAACTAAGTGGTTTCCTTTTCATTACACCTTTACAACCTCTGTGCTTGCTGGTTGTTTCTTTAATTTTCTCAATGTTTAAAATTATTATTTTGCCTTTATTTTTGATCAAAAGGCTTCTTTCATATATTTTGTTTATGATTGTGTAATATTCTTCATACATTTTTTTATCTTTATTTATAATTATTATATGATCAAAGTTTCCTATTGTTTTGACTTTTGCATTTTTATAATTACTTACTTGTTCTGTATTATAATCTCTTTATTTATATTCTAATCACTATTCTATTTTGATATCGAAATCTTTTTATCTAATAATGTTATTTTTACTTGTCTTGTTCCAACCGTTTCTTTTTTTTCAACCTTTCTTTTCGACCATTAGTCTTTTGACTTGTCTTACAATCCACATTACATTAATTCTGGGATCCAAGCTTTAATATCCCTTTATTTGATAAGATTTTAGTTGTTATTATTGCATTTTGTTTTGCTATGACAGAGGGAAAATATACCTAATCATTAATAATACCATATATGTATTTTTCTTTCGCTGATCCGTGTTTATTCATAACGATCTTTTCGAATGGCTGTCTTTATTTTTTGGAATGCTTAATAAAAGCTGGTTTATATTTAGATTTAGTTTATAATCAATTATTAACAATAAAATTCATTTCAGCCCTTGGAGAAAGGACCTTTTATCGCTTGGACTGTACAAAGATGAGGTGCTGACTTAATGATGATATATTAAATGATTTATCATTTATTTAAATGATTTAATTTTTTAATATGACTTCATGTGAGATACTGCCAAATGCATCCGCAGGATCTAGGAACACAAGGTGGCATTGTTGGCCTTTGTATCTTTTTCTGTTTGTCTTTTCTTTTTGAACTTGTATGATATAGTTATGTTCCTCTCAACCATTGGCAATGTTCACTGCCTTTTGCCATTCTGATATTAACATGTGTTCATAGATCCATTGGAGGATTCTTTTATTTAGTATTTTCATAAATATCCTATAACTGGTTGGCATTAGTGCTATTGGCCTCCGGTTCACAGGATTTTTGTGCTTGGTTATTCTTTCCTGGCTTTATTATTAATTTTGTAGTGTATGTTTTCCATGATTCAGGAATTTTATTTGTTTATTTTATTTTATTTTATTATTCGATTGTATATTGGTGTTAGAGGATCTTCCAGTATCCAAGCTTTCCATGGTCTAATTGGTATTCCATCATCTCCAGGAGCCGAGTCTTTGCTATTTTTAATTGCTATTATTATGTCATTGTCTGTTATAGTTTTGCATTATTCCCATTCAGGTTTTTTGTCTGTAAAGGTATTCATATTTTGTGATCTTGGAGGTTGAGTTCTTGTGAAGTGCATTGTTCTTGGTGTTAGATCCATGACTCTGTTGGAGTCTTGATGGATTTCTTTTATTGCTCTTCCGGAATTGAGTGAATATAATTTCTGGATTTGATATGAACATAGGGATGGTTTTTTGTTTTCTGTTCTGTATGCTGTTTTGGGTTTGGGATTTTGTTGATATTTATTCTTAAACCAATTTTGAATTTCATTTATTGATAATTGATGGAGTTTTTTGATTTCTTGCACTTAAATGAAATAATCACCTTCAATAATCTGATCCTGATTCAAACCTAATTGATCTATTGATTTCTCTTAGTCCTTCATCTGTCCTACTTACAAATATTTGATAGATTTCCTCTAATCCTATTCTCAAAATTTTCTTCGAATCCTGAATCAAATGCTGTTGGTTTCTAATTTTGACATATAGTGGTTTAATCCATTTGATTAATGATCCTCAACCCAAATAGTCTTTGTTTGACAATCCTCCCTCTGCGGCTTTCTTTATTGATCTTGCCGTATAACAATGTATCTAATTACCCTACCATGCTTCTTGCCTATAATAAGCTTTTCTATAATTAACGATTTCCTGTTTTTTCCATTC
>CAUHTR010003954.1:37500-41131 GCA_959609185.1 Schmidtea polychroa | reverse complement strand
TTCGGTCGACACAAATGAAAGTACTATGTCGCAAATGGGGTGTAAAATGTGTGTTTCGATGTGCTTATCGGCCATCAGGAAACGGCATAATAGAACGGAACCATCGTACAATTAAACGCATGGCAGCAAGAACCAACAAGGGAATATTGGAAATGGTAAATTGGTATAACCTAGCACCCAATGACAAGTCTTCATCAGTGTTTTCATATTGCTGGAAAGGAGTTGGCGCTTGTTATACAGAAGAGAAGACACAGGACACGTCGTTCCAAGTTGGCGATGCAGTTTACGTTAAACCACCAAATGCGAAGTGCAAATCGACATGGGGTGAAGGGATTGTAACGAAGGTAAATTCATCGACTAATTTCGACATCAACGGGATTCCGCGACACTATTCAGACATACGACCGGCTGTCAACGAAGCGTCAATGGAGAACAACGACAATGATGGATTAACGGACGTAGACAATCCTATACTCAACTCACTTCGCCGAGATGACCGTAGAGGCAGGACGAAAAGACCTCGTTATCTTGATGATTTTGAAACCAGTTTTATCGAGAACGAAGATGAAAATCACGCGGAGATGTAATTGCATAATTAAATTTGTTTTAATATGCAGATTTTGTGATAAAAATAGAATTTAAAAAACGTTGTGATTTCCTTGTGTCAACAAAACTACAATAAGTAGCTACATATATTAATAATAATACCTAGAAAATGGTAAAATTAAGGTTAACAAGTGGTAACATGTATTAATAAGTAGTAATATATAAAAATGTTAAAATTAAAGTTAACGAGTAGTTACAAGTATAAACAAATAATAATATATAGCAAGTGTTAAAATTAAGGTTAATGCGTAGTAACTGGTAGAAAATTCGTAAATTAGAAAACATAGATGGGAACAATAGTTCTACTAAAATTTCTGATAAATGAAGATGTTTTGGTGTATCGAATTTATACAAATGATGGGGGAATTTTTCTTATGCAGGTTTATGGTTCCGAGAATTGCATACATTAATAGCTACTCATAAATTCATCAAACTATCTTCTTATAACTTAACAATACCTTCTGGCCTAAAATAGGGATTATGGGTATAACGTTTATTTAATCAAAATTTGCTTACTTTCACGGTCCTACTTATTGGGTCTATTGGCGACCATGATGGATTTCGCCATTTTATAGATTTTTAGTCGAAATTTTGATGTGATTTTCTTTAAGTAAGAATTTTATGAAATTTTTCCTTTAATTTTTTCAAATCACCTTTATTCGAATTTGTTTTTGTTGTTTTATGTTTTTTGGTTATATTTGAGTAGGTTTTTGTGCAATACTTCCTGCTGGGTTTTAAATTATTATTATTTGACTGTTTTAAGTTTTCTGTGCTTTATTCCAACTCCTCAGATTTGCAAATTTTTCCATTTTGTGTCTGATTGTACCCTTTTAAAGTTCTGTTTTCTTCATATCTTTATTTACCATTTATTCTCGTGCTCAAATCCGACCTTTTCAGCTCCTTTAACTTGTAAGCGCGACAACTGTCTGAGAAGATGGTGGTGCCCTTTTTGATGTGCTTTTTGATCTCTTTCAATATAGTCTTTGCGCTTCGGTCAGGAAACACTCACACGACAAATTCCTCCAAAGATCCACTGTCGAGGCAACACCCGTTCTGCATTGTTCTTGCGCTATGATGAACATCGATTCGTCAATCTCCACAATTGTGTCTTCGCCTCTGGACGTTGGCTTAACTGTTTGATTTACCACTTGATTGAAGTCAGTTCTTTGGCCCAACCGTAAAAGAAGCGAACGGGTGTGATGAATGGAAAGCGAGTGTTAGCGAACCAGGTTCCATCGCGCATGTTGACCTTCTTCTTGCAAGACTTGATGTTACATTTCCAAAAAATGAGTGTGCCAAAGTAGAGCTCAGTCTCAAACAAAAAACCTTACTAGGAGTCCCGATAATGAACAAGTACCAAATGCTTTAATCAAGAGGTGTTAAAAAAAAGAACTTTATTTTGTAAAAATATTTACATAATCTTCTTCGGGCGTATCATCCCTTTCGACACCTTCACTTTCTGAGCTAGAATCCTCATCTTTGCGGTTGCACCAGAGCAAATGATCTTCGGTACCGTTTGAATAATTAGTTATGCAACATTTTAATTTTAATTACTTCTCCAGGGACATCTTTCCACGACTGAAAAAGACACTAAGCTATAACTGATGGCGATGCTTATATCATATTCCCAGTTGGTGTCAAAAGATGGTCTTCTCAAATTAACCAGACTTCATAGTTCTGTCTTTGAATGATTTATTTGGAGATACATCGAGAGGTTGTAATTGACTCGTCATTCCTCTTTATTTTTAGTTTAACATCATCAGTCAAATGTCATCGGAACGCATTTATTACCAGCATGCTTCATCTCTTTAAAAGAGCACCAGGTCTAATCTCCCAGACGGTTTCTACCGTATCTTTCATCAATTCTTCTGTTATCAAGGCATTCTCTAACCATAACTGAGTCTCTAGTGCCTGGGTAACCTTTACTTCGTAACTCCTTCACACTAGAGCAGACAACAACGTTAATTTCATGAAACCTTCCGATTTTAGGCCCCAAGAAATATTTCCTGTGTAATTTAAATTGAAATTATTTTTCTTTTATTCCTCTCCAACAACGTACATCAACATTGTGCACATCTTTTCGTCGACGGTAAATATATTACCGGATTCGCGATTTCCAATTTCTTCGGAACACAAAATAACCTTCCTTTTGAATTCAGCATCATACGTGATAATAGTCAATGAATATGATTGGTAACAAAAATTGTAATAAATAAAGGATAATTAAAACACGACTGAAGTCAAACATTTACTTAAGTAGAAAATTAAAACATTAGGGTGGGAACTAAATATATATACGTGTACTTTTTTATTTCCTCCTAGAAAAAGAGATAATATTGTTTTTATTTCTCGAATTCGACTTTTTATAAATTGCTTCGAATATAAGCCGCAGCCTAATTTTGCACATTAAAAATGTAAGTAAAAAGTTCAGCCTAAATTTGAAGTAATTAAAAGTTGGATCTTCAATTTTCAATGTCAATTTCAGTTAAATAACAAAACGCTTACAAATCCTAAAAATTATTTCCTCATGTTTCGTTTCCAAAAATTCCGCCAGTTTGCAATAGATTTTTAATTAATTTTTAAACATAAGATGGCAAAGTTAAAATATTGCATTTCACATAACGACTACCACCGAAACATTCGAAAGTCCTTAATCATATTTCACGAAAATAGTATCGTTGCCATCAAATAAATCAATATTATCAGCAAAAACACAATCAGCCAAAACGTCACCATATCACAACAATCTCCATGGCAACTCAAAATATAATCAATAATAATCCTAACTGAAATTCATTCAATCAATAATCATCTCACAGAATCACAACAATCGCCATGACAGCAAAAAATTGTTAAAGTATCGATCTAATTAAATATTTAAATAAAATGAGTCTATCAGCAAATCGATTTAAATAAAATTCGAGATTGCCTAGGAGACAACTCGATCAAAGATTAAGGCAATGCACTGGAACGCTCTCATAATTTTCAATTTCAAATATATAATATATAAATATATATATAAATA
>CAUHTR010003954.1:0-32500 GCA_959609185.1 Schmidtea polychroa | reverse complement strand
AAATTCTGCTGAATCTTCCAATTCTTGAGTAGATTTTTTAAATTTCTCTATATTTTCTTTTATTTGATCGTCTTTTGAATAATCTTTTATAACATTGTCTACAATGGTTTGAAACATGCTCTTCTTACCTCCAGAATAGCATCGATTCTATTAATTAAATAATTAACAATTTTATTTATAATTAAGTTAACCGGAGATATAAAAAATATCCGAGCTTTGAGTAAGTAATTCTAAAATATAGTTATAATAAAAATATATTTATAATAAATATAATTATATTAAAAAACTTGATATCATGGTTTATAAAGTAAAAGTAAAAAAAAGTTTTAAAAATACAGAAACATGCATTTTGAAAATATAAATCATTTGAAATTAGACAATTTTCAAACAATTCTTCAAGGTTAATCTTTCTAATGTTAAAAAAAAGTCAATGTGAAATTTTATTTAAAATAATTATTATTAACCATAAGTCATTATAAGTGAAACCACAAAACTATCTCAAAATTAATGATAATTTATTTCAATTCGTTAAATAAAGTTTGCAAAATAATATTAATGATATCTGAATATATTAAATAAGTGATATTACAATTTCCTCGATGATGGGCATGTGAATATTAATTTATAAATAAGTAATAATTTAAGGAGGTAATAAATTTTACAAATTGTTTAGTTTTAACTTTAATTAATTTATGTAATATCAACTTAACTCGAAACATAGATGTCAATAATTTTGAATATACAAGGTAGAGTAAATTATGCAAAGTAGAAAAGGCTTGCTTTGACAGGTTAAAGCTATTTTCACAATTACAATTCATTAGTTAACAAACCACATAACTTTAAATTATTCCTAGATGCTAGGTTAGGCGGTTTAAGTATGGTTAGAGCAGTGGTTCTCAACCCGTGTTCGGCGATTACGCTTCCAGTGTTCCGCGAAAAAAATGACATTTTTTTTAAAATTTTCATTTATGATACATTCCCCGTCATCCGCTCAAGGCCACCCAGAGTCCTTCTGGGGCTTGAACATTGAACTTCAGTATAAATTGTAGGATTTCCATTCGACCAAATACATAACGATACAAGTACATTGACACTTATGGTCAAAACATCAAACGCAGACCTGTTGCTGATCCTCAGCTCCACCAATCTCACCTACTGCACGGGGAACACACTTCATGCTCAACCACACCTTCAAGACAATCACACAGACAACCGAATCCACCGTTTCCACATTCATCATCTTCATTCAACATATATTTCATGTTTGATTCAATTGGCACACCAGGTTCAATTCACTCAATTTGTCATCTTGAGTAAATTTCAGCTCAATTTAAAACTCCAAAATAATTTATAGCTGAAAACGGAATTTCTACCAACAGAAATCCCACGGAAATTCTTATTTAAAAATCTATATCTAAATCTATATAGTCAACAACAGCCCCTTTTATAAATTTTAAAAAGTAACTTGACGAACTTGGCTGTTATTGACCACATAACTCATGATAACTACTTTCATAAAGAAATTTCCGACAAAAATCTCGATAGTTCGGGTCAACCATCTGTCGATTGCTAAAAATATATGAACTGTTTTTCAAAAGGAAAATTGAGAAGTTAGAAAACTAAAATATTTTTAGCTGAAATTAGATATTAACCATAAGATTATTTTATTTACATATTTCTGATTAAACTGTAGATTACCCGTAGCTGTACTGTAGCACACCCGACCACAGGTATCAACATTTCTGTTTGATTTACCTGCTGGAATACAGTATGCATTGCCATCAGCTATAGTTTAGTGGAGTTTTCAGTCGTGGAACGATGTCCCTGGAGAAGTAATTGAAATATCATTTTTAAAATGTTGCATAACTAATGATTTAAACGGTACTGAAGATCAACCGTGAAGATAAGGATTCTAGCTCAGAAAGTAAACGCGTCGAAAGTGATGATGCGTATGACATCTTTTCCCGAGGACGGTTCATATAACCAATTTCTGTTCTTTATAGTAGCGGCATTTATGGGCTATCTATTTAGCATTTATATATTGTGCATAATTAAATATATTTTTTAGATAGAAAACAAGCGTTGTTTTATTTAATACATAAATTTATTATTTATAATATCTACACGCCAGAAAATTTATGTTTTAAGTCTGATAATTTAGTGCTTGGGTTAGACATCTTAATCCACAAGATCGATCCTAACATCTTTATGAGAATATTTTAGTAACACAAATTGTTATAACACATAATATTATTCCTCGAAATACAGTTCATCGTTTTATAAATTTAATTATAAATTTAATTGATATAATTTTTAGTAATTTAAAGAATTTTGTTTTAACACTTTCCTGAAATCAATTTTAATAAATTAATATTTTATCGAGATTAGAAACATGATTACGAGTGGGGTACCAATATTAGTTTTAAGTAAGTGAATCCTTAAAACTTTAATTAATCTCTAAATCAATTAGGTAGTAACACCAAAAGATCTCAAGGTAAAAAAGTTCAGTTGGTAAATATCGAAGCAGGAAAAGCCGTGGCTGATGTTATTCGTACATGCCTCGGACCACGAGCAATGCTCAAAATGCTTATGGATCCAATGGGCGGAACTGTTATGACAAATGATGGAAATGCGATTTTGCGAGAAGTAAATAATGTTAATAATGAAATAATATCTTTTGTTAAATAGATAACGGTAGAACATCCAGCTGCAAAATCGATGATTGAAATTGCTCGTACTCAAGATGAAGAAGTTGGAGATGGGACAACATCAGTGATAATCTTAGGTGAGTGGTTAAATTAAATCATAGATAAAGTAATAAATACGACATCAGCTGGAGAAATGCTATGCCAAGCGGGCCCTTCATTGGAAATGCAGATTCATCCCACAAAAATCATTTCGGCTTACCGAGAGGCACTTGAAGACATTTTAGAATATATGAAAACTGAATGCAGGTAAAGTAAAAAGCGTCTACAATGATATATCATACTTATTATATTAAGCATTAACGTTGACACTTCCGATGAAAATGAAATGATTAAAATTGTTAAAAGTTGCTTGGGAACCAAGTTTATCAGTAAATGGTAAATGATTTTCATATAATGATCATAAATAACTATTTGATACTTTCTTAGGTCTGATATGGCATGCAAAATATCCCTTGAAGCCGTGAAACGAGTAACGATTGTTCAGGATGGAAGAAAAGAAATAGATATCAAAAGATTTGCTAGAATAGAAAAGGTAAAAGAAATAACTTAATTTGATAGTTTAATCCAGTAATTATGTCAATAGATTCCAGGAGGGGCAATTGAAGACTGTGAAGTTCTTGATGGAGTGATGTTCAACAAAGATCCAATTCATTCACGAATGAGAAGGTCTAATTGAACTTAATTTAATTCTAATAATTACAATTCAGACGAATTGAAAATCCAAGAATATTACTTCTAGATTGCAATCTGGAATATAAAAAAGGCGAAAGCCAAACTGCTATTGAATTTGTCAAAGAATTGGACATGTAGTACGTGTTTATCTTTCAATAATTAAATTAGCTTCAATTATTTTTTAACATTAATTGGGATCAACATTTGATGGCCTAAGAGCCAACCACTAACTGTTAGATGACGCGTTAAGCGAACGTATTTAATTGCGCAAGCTCTTAAATTAACCAATAACATACAAATTTTAAATTTAATACCATTAATGAGTAAAATGGCTTCGGGTAAATTAATTAGAATCACAATTTCTCAAATCCTTCTAATTTTTAATCTAAATAAAAGGTTTTAAGTTTTACTTAGTTTCAGTTTGTTCAATTACATTTGAGTGAAGCTTGTCCATACTTAAGAACCTATTTATACACAGAAAGGCAATTGATAGCACCTAAATTGACATTAAATAACAGTGAATGAATTTAAAAGCGTATCTATAAAAATGTGTGTAATTATCAAAATTGACAATAAATAAGACCCATGGCATTACAATATACATCAAACCGTATAAATTACATTTAATCATAAATTAAGGTATTGTATATGTCATATACTATATGACATAAATAATTTATCTATAAAAACACTTATTTGGAATAAAGACAAAGATTAAAGCCACTGGCATATGTTATGGAAATTTACTATGGCAAGGCAGAAAAATCAAATACAAACAAATATACATTACGCACAACAACCCTAAAATAAAAAATACAGACGGACAAAAAGTTATGGGTAGTAATGATTTTTTACGGAATTTTTTATTATAAAAACATGCAATTTGAGGGTTTTTCCTAGCGTATTATCATATTACTATTTTTCTATGAGTAGTAGAAAACAAAGGGGAGTATTGTAGATATTGACTGCTGTGGAAGAGGCTGTAGAGTCCAGCAGAGTTACCTTGAAAATCTGTGTTAGGATTGCTGGTGTGTGTGTGTGTGTGTGTTAGAATTGAGTGTAGTGACTGTAAATTTTATTTTTGTTATTAGATATTATTTAACCTCAAAAATGATTATTAAATTAGTACGAAAATATAAATAATGACAAATGTAACAAATGATAAATTCATACAACTTTATTATAAAACTCTAAAAATTAAAACCTTTTCATTGTGGTACATAGAGGGTGCATAATTCATCGGTCTTCTTTTAATTATATGTTCAATTCTTCCAATTTTCTCCAGTTTCTAATTCATCACTTAGCTAATTATTTTATTCTTTTTTATCAATTACTGTTTCCATGTATTGATTTTATATTTAAATTTATTTCATGCAAAACAATAAAAAAAGACAAATAAAAATATCACACGCATCACAGGGAGCAATGTTAATCATAATTTATTTGAAATATTCCATCTTGAAGCTTTTTCTAGAAATTTTTGAAATTGATGAAAGGTTGCCGAAAATTGTGGGAAATATAGGAGAAAGGCATTAAAGGATAAACGATGAAAATCATAGTTGAAAGATACAAAATGTATGTAGATCTCCAGAATTTAGATTATAGTCATTTAAGAAACTAGTACGACCACATAAAAAATTTTTCTCTAAATGTCCAAAAAGAAGGATGAATTGTAGATGTTTTTGGATATAAATAAATAAATACATATCTTATATTTCTTATACATGAATCCAGCATTTCTAAATTAAGAAGTATGTCATTAACCCTTTGCAATCCTATGTCGAGTCTAACTCGACACTCCAATAATTGTTCATAATTGTTCATGAAGTTTCAGATTTCGTTGTAAGTATTTTTTTTTGTATTTCATGTTAAGAACAAATATATGTGTAGAATGTAGATTATTTACGTTGGGTTTTGACCAGTTTAGTTCAAGAAAATCATATATACAAAAAATCATTAAAACAATTGTGGACCTGATGGGTAACTTTTTTACGGACCGCAAAGAGTTAAATTAATTTTCATTCAAATATTTACGTAAAAATGCATTAGAGTAATTGATAGGGTACAATTAAAAGTCGCGTAAGGTCATATCAACTGGTCTTTAGTATATAAAAACGGTTATAGACAATTTCATTTTTATTTAGAAAATGGTGCTTTACGAGGTTTTAATCTTGCAAAATCTTATCTTAAGTTTTCTATGTTTAACTTAACTTCTTTTTCGATGTTTATTATGGTCAGTTCATTTAATTTTTCCTAATGCATTGTTGAACACAATGTTTTTATGAGTTTTAACTTAAAAAAACTTCTAACTAACCCCACGGTTACTGGAATTGTCGGCAGAATTCTTAATGCAATTGAAATGTTACGAAAAAATTCCTTGACTAGATTGGTGAAAATAAATTTTGAGACATTTTCTGGAATTCTAGATGACAAATATTTCATTTCATAATAAAGATCAAATCCCATCTAATCTTTCAAGTTTCCATCTGTAAGAATTTGTTCTATAATTTTCCATTGTCCATCAAGAACTCGTCAGAAGATTTCAAAATTTGCTAGATGTCAAGCAAGATTTTAATTGGTTCTAAAACCGATTTGAAACTTTCAGTACGCGCTTTTAATTCTGTAATAATACAGTTAAAAAGTGCATAAAAAAGTTTTTTAAAATTTCAGTCGTGACTGATTTTCCGTTTCAACTTCAGATTTATGTGTTTCGTCAAAAACCTAGTGCTCTTCCTTAAACTTTGACTTATTCAATTACTGAATCAAACGTTTCCGCACTTACATTATAATTCCACATAGAAATTTGAAAGTCAATTTTGAAGCGATTGATTCAGTAGTTATTTTAGTTAGCGTATATTTTTAGCGTATATATCTTATTCTTGCCGGAGTATTTTCGGATTCCTAATCTAATAGGTTGAATTGCGTTTAAATGACTTTCCCAGCGATTGTCGATAAGAGGCTTTAGTGTCAAAATAGAGCATTTCGCTTGAAAGATATTCCAACATGTTGTAGATACTGAAAAAATACATGGACTCAGTCAACCAAGACTAAATTTAGCAAGGAACTTGTACATCAAAAACAGAAGATTACATTTATATTTGGGATATAAACTAACAAAGATTTGTTTATAGTTTCACCATTGCTAACTTTTCTTTGACAATAGAAATAAGAAATAGCAATTTTCACACTTTTAGATGAATATTTTTTCATTCGATTTTGAATTGTATCTTGCATTATAACTCAATCAACCATACACTTGCTCAGAGACTGTGGCCAGTTCACCAAACCATCGACTAGTTAATGTATTTCATTCATTTGTTTAAATTAAATTTTATATTTTTTTTTATTATCGATGTCTTGATTGCGTGATGTGATTCAATTTTCTTTGAAAACGGTACCCTTTCCAAAGTTTTATTGATTTGTAAAATGAAATATGTGTGTATTGTGTATGTGTGTAAATACAATCATCCAAAAATTTTAATACTTATAAATACATCTTATAGTTAAAAATATGGTAACTTTTTTAATAATTTCATTCTGATTTTTATAACAGTCGTGCCTTAAAAATTGAAGAAGAGTATATCGAAAAAATTTGTGAAGATATTATTCGAATTAAGCCGGACGTAGTAATCACAGAGAAATCAGTTTCAGATTACGCTCAACATTTTCTTATCAAAGCAAATATAACTGTAATAAGAAGAATTAGAAAGCCAGATCAAGCTAGATTAGCCAGAGCTTGTGGAGCAACAATTGTGAACAGGACTGAAGAAATAAAAGAAGAAGATATTGGTATTGGAGCGGGTTTATTCGAAGTACGCTCAATCGGAGATGAATATTTCACATATGTAACTAAATGCAAAGTTGGAATTTATGATAAATAATATTTTATGATAAATAAATAAAAAACATGAATTCAGAATCCAAAAGCTTGCACGATTGTTTTACGAGGAGCAAGCAAGGATATTTTAAATGAACTTGAACGCAATTTGCAGGATGCAATGAATGTTGCTAGAAATGTTTTATTGGAAGAACGCTTGGTGCCTGGTGGTGGAGCAGTGGAAATGGCGGTCTCTTGTTTTTTAAAAGAGAATGTTAAAACCAAATCGAATGTTCATCAAATTCCTTATTTAGCTGTAGCTACTGCATTAGAAGTAATTCCTCGAACTCTCATTCAAAATTGCGGTGGAGATGTTCTTCGAACGATTACTGAATTGCGAAGCAAACATTCACTTGATAATCAAAAATTCGTAAATTATGGCATTGATGGTCTCAATGGCGTAATTGCTGATATGAAAGAATTAGAAATCATGGACCCATTGCAAGTCAAGGCACAAGTATTCAAAACGGCAATAGAAGTAATTTTTAATTTGAATATTGTATCTTAAATACTTTTCTTTTATTTCTAAAATTATGAAATCCATAACTTTAGTCATTTCACTATTTTGTTTGTCGAGTGTGTTTAAATATTCTATTAAAGAAAATTCATCGTATACCGCGAAATCTAATAAAATGAGACTGCAATTCAGAGAAATCATATATTAAAAATAAATTCTATTAATTTAAAAGATCAGTAATATATGGAATTTACCAACCATGTGATCTTGCTAACCACTTAATGTACACATTTATTTTGAATTTTGTGTAATAATATAATAAAAATAATATAATAAAGAAAGTAATTCAAAAAAATTAAATAATTAAACAATTCAAACAACACGTTATAAACACACTATACGTAAATATCATAAGTAAATATAATGTTCGCCCGTCTATGTCACGGGCGCGTACAAAATTGCCAGTAAGATGCGCCCGTTATGTCACGGGCACGTACATTAAGTGGTTAACCAATTAAATTCGTTGTTTGTCCGTAATATTACGTTCATGAAATATTTTAATGCAATGTCACTACCAAATTAGTATGTTTTATAATTTTCTAACTTCCCAGTCATTGTTGTGCGGGTTGAATTACACTGAGTTTATTGCAGTGAACAAACGCATCTATAATGTTAAAAAAATCAATACGTGCATATTACATAAACATACAAACTTACCTGTGTTGATCTTTAGCGTTGCAATGAATAAACATATTTAATATAGAAAGTGGTAGAAAAAATAAACCAACACACACAAACACAACACATAGTAAAAAATCCATGCAAAATTTCGATATATAAAATTGTTGTAATGAATAAACGTATTATAATAAAAATCATTTACAGAAATTTTTTGAAAACATTTTTGACGAAAATTCCAAAAACTCAACTTTGAGTTGTATAGATAATGAAGACATTATTTCGAAAGATTTATCTTAATTTTTTAATAAATTTAGTAGTTTTTAGTATTTCACATTGCGCTGAACATTCGATCTCAAGATGCATTGCTGCAAAGCAAGAAATTACCTCGATCTTTGTCAGCTTTTTCACTTGCAGTTTTTTCGGACTTTGCGATGTAATTACGGTTCGGCATTTTTTTCAAAAATTATTATTTTTTTCAATCTTCAATTCAAATTACGAGTGCCTTTTCTGTTTTTTTCTATTAAGATGGCTCTTGAATATGAAGAAATTTTAAATCTCAATTTGTATCCGATATAATTGATTTTCTTATTGCCACATAATTTTTTGTATTTGCTCTAATAGTAAATTCGCCTAAGTTAAAATGTCTACCTTTTGCTGTAGATCCATCTCATTCCGACATGCGATCTAGTATCATAATTTTGGTTTCTAAGGAAATTGCACTTCCTTTCTGTTGGTTTTTGTTATTATTATCACACATTTGTCATAAGAGTAATAAAAAAATAAAATTTTAAAAAAATCTATAAAAACCTTGTTTTGAAGTAACCTCTTACACGGTTTTGTTTTCTACTGACTGAGTAATAAATATCCATAAACATAATACGTAGTAAGAAATATTTTTTAACATAACAATTGCTCACTAAATTCACACCCATTTGCACTGAATAAACGCATCAATAATACAGGTTGGTGTATATGTCGTAGGCAAATGGTAATTTTAGGAAAATAACATTTTCAAGGTCATATTATTATTTTAAAAAAATATTATTATTTTCTAAGTTTTATTATTATTATTATTATTATTATTATTATTATTATTATTATTATTATTATAGTATTAATATATATATATATATATATATATATATATATATATATATATATATATATATATATATATATATATATATATATATATATATATATATATATATACTCCTAGTCTATCCGACAAAATATTCTGTCCCCCTATGGGTATTAGTCGTAAGGGTACTGGTCGCACTCAACAACTCGCAAGGGTATTATTATGAAATAATAGCCAAAGCTATTTGACCAGGCAAATGGCATTTGCCTAGCCAAATGTTATTTTCCTAAAATTACCATTTGCCTACGACATATATACCAATTATAGAAGTGATGAAATGGAATTTATGAGAAAATGAAGTTTGTAAATTTTACCACTTTCTCACTTTTTATATTAAATGCGTTTATTCAACGTTAAAATCAGCACACAGGTAAATTCGTGTGTTTATATAAATATAAATTTATTGATTTTTTACCATTCTTGATGTGTCTATTCATTGGAAACGGATGTATTAGAAAAAAAAATTTTTGTTGCACCGCATTATTTCAAAATCACGTTTAAAGAGAATTGAGTGTATAGGCTGAAAAATGCAAATATGTAAATATATTTAAAATTGAAGACCAATACTCAGTGTACTTTTGAAAAAAATAGTCAGAAGTTAAACTCATAAAATTAAACCAACTTAAAATAATGTAAAATACACAAAAATCTTAAAATCTAATGAAATTTATTTAATTTATGTATGAAAATCATTTATAATCATATAAATAATCAGTATGTGAAAACAAATGGATAACTTCCGTTCACTGCGTCTTGATGGTATAAAATATTTCTTAAGGCAAGTAGCGTTGAAGATCATTTTAATGTTGATATTTACAGATTCATTCATAAAAAAAATAATTTTAAATAATTTAAACTTTTTGATATCATATGATTTATTAAACATTTCATTATATTGCTCTTGCGTCAGTGGCGTAGCATAATTAACACTGTCATTCTCAGTTTTACTTTCAGTTGATGACCAATTGCTATTTTGGTTTAGTTGAGGATCCGAAAGTCATTTTTCAGATATGGTATTTTATTGCATCCAAAATACTAAATCTCAAAAATGACTTTCGGATCCTCTCTTCTGGAATGAAGTTTCACGCCTCATTGACTCATGTAGCCATAATTGTAATGTCTGGCTTCACCAGATTCTCAACTTTTGTTACTAGACCCCAGGTCATTTTAGTGAAAAATCTAATTACAGGTCCACTTAGGCTTTTCTTTAGGAGGCCTTGTTTTCTAGGAATCCCGATAATTTTTATGAAAATTGAAAATTCTTAGAAAAAATATTACATTATAATATTTTAAAATATTGTTATTCATAAATATAATGAAGTGTGTAATTTATTGAAATATTATGTCATTTAATTTTTGCTTTGCAAACTTGAGACTTGTGTAGAACTTGTGTAGAAGCTCAAAGATATGTCAATTACCAGATCCTCTATGATAGCCATGATTTACTCGAACTTTTACTTCTTTAAATTTGACATCATTCACAAATGTAATTTTTACTTATATTTTTTCTTTAATAGTCTCCCAATTCTATTTATTACTTCAATTACAACTCGATTATTACTTTAATTTATAACTTTTCATTTTTAGCAATTTGTCTAAATATTTTTCAAATCTCCAATTTTGTGAGTTCTTAAAATATTAAATTCTAATTAATTAATTAATTAATTTTCATTAATTCCTCAATTCATTAGATTTATTCATTGTTCTCTTTTCCTATTGATCAATAATGTTTTCCTTTTCCATATTTTTCTTTTACTTCCCGTTATTTTGAATTATTAATTAATTAATTATTTTTCTGAAAATTTCACTACTATTTTAAAGATTAAATATATATATATATATATATATATATATATATATCAAAAACACCGAAATGTTAATGATTTATAGTCTTCAAGCTCTTTTTAATAAATAAAATGGAAAAAAAAATCAGTGGTGAAATTGGAAAAAAGTTCTTATAATATATTTTATTAATATATAAATTGATAAATATACATTTACTAAATTTTTCTAAATCCCACCCTCAATTAGTATAATTTATAAATTGTACCCTAACATTCTCCCCAGCCCAGTTTACTAGATAAGATTCATTTTTTACTTAAAGTTCATTTTTTTAAATACTTTTGGGGAAAATTAATTTGTCATTAATTTAGACTGCCATTCTGCTGTTAAGAATAGACGATATTGTTTCTGGAACTAAAAAACAGTCGGCGATTAGTGATCAAACAAATCAGAATTGAAAAAGATTTAATTAAATTTAATTATTTGTTAGAGTTTTATTAATAAAATTAACATGTTTTGGTTTTATTTTGAGTTTTTTATTGATCTTAAGAACTTTATTTGACAATAGAATAATTAGAATAATCCAATTAATAGTATAAATCAGTGGTTCTTAACATGGGTTCGATCGAACCTCAGGGGTTCGGTGGAGGTCAAGATCCCGTGACTTATATGATTCGTGGTGACACGCATCGCTTGTCCATCATTGGCTGCAGGTGATCACGCAGCGGTAGAGCTTGCAATTACCGATCATGATGGCCGCCCGAAAATGACCATAGACATTTTACGTGCATCGTCTGTACCTACCTACTTTCAAATAATGAAAGAACATGTTTACACACTGCTCCATAATGGCAAAATTCTATGGTCACGATATAGCCGCCATCTCGACGACTCATTTTTTGACATTACACAGTACCGGTTATCTTACAGATTAGTGGTTTCTTCTGTGTATCTTACGTCGTGTGATACCCTTCTTAATATTTTAATATTTAATCCCTTCGCACTAACTATGTCGAGCAAAAAAGAAAGTGGTCGGATGAAAATGTGCAATATGGAATTGATTCACATGGCTTGCCGGGTTTTCGCCCAAATTAAATATACCCTTATTTTATGTTCAAATTCAATCCTGAGGAACCATTTCATATGCTAAGCATTAAAGGTAAACCGAAACTTGATATGCTGGCCATCTTTATAACATAAGGACGGATAACAAAGATGGAATACATTGGAGATGTATATCAAGAACCTGTGGAGGCAAGCTGCTTACTGACGCTAATATCATCCCCACTTACGTCATGGGATATGATCATAACAGTGATTATATTAAAGTGAAAGCAGAAATTTAAAATTCAAAAATCAAGAAACTAATGAAACACCGAGAGATATTGTCAACCTTAATTGGAAGTGAACCGGAAGAAATTTCATTATATTTTCCGAAATTGGTGAATTTAAGGGATGAAATAACAAGAAGAAGAAAGGATCTTGGAATATCATCTGTAAACCTTCATGATGACATCCCTGATTATATCAAAACAACACTAAGGCAACAAAATTTCTTAGAGTTGGATACAGGAATTGATGACGTTAACAGAGTTTTAATGTTTACAACTTATGAGAATTTAATACATTTGAGTTTTTCGAAGATTTGGATATGTGACGGGACCTTTAAAATATCTCCCAAGGGGTTTATACAGTTCTATACAATTTCAGTATACGTAAATAATATTTACGTCCCGCTAGTTTATGGTTTGATGAAAAATAAGAATGAAGAATCATATAATGTATTCTTCAAACATGTTTTCTCCAAAATGTCGAGTTCTGGGCCTCAATATATCATCATCAATTTTGAAATTTCTGTATTTGATAGTTTAAGAAATTGTTTTGAAAATACAAAAGTAAATGGTTGTTTATTTCATTTAGCGGAAATTTTTGGAGAAAGTTGCAGAATACAGGGTTAACCAAACTATATAAAAGTGATTTTAATTTTAATATTTGTTGTAGAATGATTATGTCACTTGTGTTGGTCGCTTAGGGGTGTGTCATTTTATTTTTTAAATATGTTAGAGGTAATTGTAAGTATTAAATCGACTCCTTCCTAAACGCCTTCACGATTATTATACTTTAGACCATCTGTGTACCCATGGCGACGACCGTGTTGGTACTGTACACAGTGGTGGAAAAATCAATGAGCAAGTGAGCTCTATTGCTAAAACAACTCCTCATTGTATTTTCCTTATGGGTTCTAGACTGCCGATAGAAGGTCTTACGCCATTATCCATTGTCTATTTCTATCATTGGATCATTGAAATGCCTTCATTTAACTATGGTCCTCATTTCTGGATGTTTCCTATTGAAGGATGGAATCGAGCTATGGGTGGATATGTAAACATATCACATCCCAGTATAGCAAAGCTTGGAGAAGAGTTGAAAAAAGAACAAAGTACAACAGAAATTAAAATTTTAAAAGCCTTGCATGAAGGAAAAATTTAACGGATGATAAGAATCCCTTTGACAAAAACCTTCGAGACATATGTGTTGGATACGGGGAAAATTGTGGTGTTGTTTATCTTAAAAAATTGCAATGTGTTTTAAATGGCCATTGGGTGATTAATATTGAAATTGATTTTATGTTGGATTTTAAATATAAAAATAAGGATATATTTAATTTGTGCGAAAACCCGGATAACGTATTTAATCCCTTCGCACTAACTATGTCGAACAAAAAAAGAAAGTGGTCGGATGAATATATGCAATATGGATTCACATGTATAACGGAACAGTGATGAGAGTTGAGTAATTCTAGTCTAGCACCGACAAAACTAAGAGAACACTTCCTTAAGCTACATGGAGATGGAAAATACAACAACACAACGCTCGCTGAATTCAAGGTGAAGAGAGCCAGATTTGATCAAAAGGCTGCTCTGTCTGTACTCGGCTTTGCACCCGTCAACAAATCGATCCTCACAGCATCGTACGAAGTTGCTTACCTGATCGCAAAGCATGGCAAACCATTGGTGAAACACTCATTAAACCAGCTATGTTGAAGATGGTGAATATCATGCTTGGAAAAGCGGCTGAATATAAGTTATCCCCAATTCCTCTATCAAATAACACCATCAACGACAGAATAGAGAACATGAACAAAGACATCTTGGCTCAAGTAGATGCAGATCTGATTTCAAGCCCGGCAAAATTCAGCCATCAACTTGACGAGACCACAGACGTTTCCAATCTGAGCCAGCTTGCAGTATTCGTGCGCTATGTGAAACACGACAAGATGAAGGAAGAATTTTTATTTTATAAGCCTCTTACAACAACAACTAAGGCCGCCAATGTGAAGAAACTTGTGGATGACTTCTTCAAAGACAACAATCTTTCGTGGGATATTGTTTCTGCAGTTTGTTCGGATGGAGCTCCAGGCATGTTGGGAAGAAAGTCTAGTTTTGGTGCGTTAGTGAAAGCCGATGCACCACACATCGTTGTTACGCATAGTATTCTACCCAGGCATGAGCTGGCAACAAAAGCCTTGCCTCCCAAACTGGCAGAAGTATTAAAAATTGTAGTGGAATGCGTGAACTATGTGCGAAATAATGCTCTGAGGCACCGCATCTTCAAGGAGCTTTGTAATAAAATGGGATCAGATTTCGAGGTACTTCTGTACCATTCTAACGTTTGGTGGTTGTCCCGGGACAGGGACTGAATCGTGTTTTTGCCTTGCATGTGGAATTAGCCCAGTTTTTGCAAGAGCAACAACATTGTCATGCAAATTGCTTCAAAAATTCTGAGTTCATTCTCATTTTAGCGTACATGGTTGATATCTTCGCAGCTCTCAATCATCTCAATAAACAGATGCAGAGCGGTGGAGTTAACATCATCGAAGCGGAAGAAGGCTTTTCAAAAAATTTTACCGTTATGGAAACAACTAACAGAGAACGATAACTTTGCAAACTTTCCCCTGCTAGACGACTGTGTAAATAAGAACGAAGATGTACCTGAAATACCCGTGGAACTGAAGCAAGCAATTGTCACGCACTTAGATGAGTGTAGTGACTTAATCAAATATGAAAAACTAAAAATTGGATTTATGTTAATAAAAAAAACATTTATATTATTATAAAAAAATTCATTTATTTATTCGGGTTTATTTTTGAGTTAAGCAAATATACAAATTAAAGTGATTTTAGTTTTTTTATTTAGTAATTAACAATGAATTGTATTATCAACGATTGGTTCACGGAATATTCCGATGGAATTATTTTTTTTCAAGGAGTTTTTCAAATCAGAAGAAAAATCTGTAAAATTTGGGCCTGCATTTCTTTATTAATAGTACTTATGACATTTATGTGCAATGCCAATTATGTTGGCGATTATTTCTACTCGATATGCCAAATAGAACCTTGAAAGAAACGTGGGGTTATCGAGATATCAATTCTTCAGGGGTCATTGAAATTGTTATTAAAGTTTCTGTCTCAATTTTAGTTAATATGAAAAGTCGTATGAAAAATCGTCTTGTTTCCACTTCTATCAAATTCAAATTTCCTATATGGATTTAACTTAGATTACTTGAATGATTTAATCAATCATTGGCTTCACAAATATCAATGGCGACTGTGGGAGGCAGAATTGAATAAGTTTCTACATTATTTCAATACAATCAAAGGCTTGCAGATTCATTTTATTCATGTCAAACCGATTGGAAAACCAAAAAAGTTATCCAGAAACAATGATGGCCTGATAGATGAAACTCAGTTTCAAGATATGCTCAGCTGCAGATATTTTAATAATCCAAAAGCGAATTCGTTTAATGAAAAGGTCAAAGAAAGTCCTTCACTAATCAAGAAGGAGCAAACTACGACAATGAGCTTGCAAACTCTCTCGATGGATACTTCCCTACAAGAGAGTCATATCCAGCATGGGTGAGACAGCCGTTCACGTTTAGTGTTGAGACAACAGTTAACATCAATGATATCATTGAAATTCAGCAGAGCCAGGTTCAACAGCAACTCTTCAGAACAACATTGCTCTCAACGTTTTGGTGTCAACAAATGGAAACATACCCTGTTATTGCTAAGAAAGCTCTGGAGATTTTATACCGTTTGTTACAACATATCTTTCCGAGCAATCCTTTTTGAAGATGCTGGATATAAAAACGAAGAAGAGGAATAGACTTTGTTGTGAAAATGACGTGAGAGTGGCACTTGCCAAGGTAATTGGTTTCCGAAAGGCAACAGCAGAAGTCACACTAATTTGAAGTAAATATTAATTAATATGTTTAATGTTTTGATTTAACTGTTGGGCTAGAACTGATTTCTAGACCCAAACTTCTAATTATGACTGAAATGTGTAGGTACACAACATGCAAAAAGCAAAAAGTATAGCTAAATATTAAAAACTACACCAAATAAACAATATTAATTAAAGGAGAAAACAACAAAAACATAAACACAGAAATTAAATAAAATTATACCAAAAGCAAGAAGTGATGCAAAAATCGAACTCAAAAATAACCAAATAAACACAGAGTTACAAAAAACAGACTCGAATAACTTAAAAAAACGGTAAAACAGTAAAAATTTTCAGAAAACCCAGAACATTCCATAAAAATGGCGATGACCATCACAAAAGCCAGTTAGAACAACAAAAGTTAGAGAAAATAAATAAATTAGTATTAAAAATAAAAAATCTTAAAAAGAAATTCATAAAACATCAGTTAAAATAAGAATAAAATTAAAATAACATGGAATGTTCTGGAACCGTTCCAAATCCATCATGGACGGCAAATTAACGAAAAATAATTAAAAAATAAAAATATAAAAATAAAAACAAAAATTATGGCACAAAAATTGCCATTAAAAATAGCAAAATCGCAAAATAGAAAATTCTGGAATAAAAAGAATTCGAGTTTGTTTTAATGCATCAATACATACACGTGTACAAAATAGGTATATATACCAACACGTTTCGGTCATAATTTAATCTTTATGCCAATTTTTGAGCCAAACTTTGTCAGCACAAATAGTGAGTAATAATGATTCATTTTTTCATTTTATTGTATCGATGATTTATTTAGGTTAAAAATTAAAGTAATTTTATAACTTTTCTTTTGAATTTCTAAGTGATGTACGAATGTTCAACGGCGTACTGGTATTCCTGCGTCGTTGTTCAGTCCTGCATCCAATTTATTAAAATTTATAGGACATGCAGACATGCATTATCAATATTATGATGATCGCTTACTATATGATTCTTTTTGTTCGGGTCCTTCGGAGGTCGAACTACTTCATGGTCCTGCCATGGAGTTAGGTCGAGGAAAACCTCCGTCTGACTCTTTGTATTTATTAAAGGTCAGCCGTAAATGGTTGACTTGGCACATAACATTAAGGTTTGTTGAAGTGATCACAGTGGGGCTGCGGAGGCAATAACTCTTCCCGACTTTTATTTAATACACATGTAAAATCCACATTCGAAATCATGAACAATGACTCTACACTAAGGTTTTAATTTGAGTAGAACTCATACCTAAAATTACACAATTCTGCACTCACATTAATGTAGCTAGTTGATCCATAATGGTAACTTCAATTATACTTAGACATATGCCGAACTAGATTTTGTAATAAGAATCTTTGATAAAGTAATAGAAATAAGAGAGATATTCGGCATACGTACAGGTATAACTTAATCTAGATATGCTGATTCAAAGTAAATGTAGGCATTTTAAATCCAATTCCCACGTTAAAAAAATTTGTAAATGTATAAGTACTTAGTTGTAATATTCTTTTTGTTAATTATAAAACTATAAGTTATAAATAATTACGATAGTTTAGGTACAAATTATGTTGATCCTGAAAATAGGAATTGTTAATGGAGAAATTTTGATATAAATTATAGATCAGGGAAAGTAGTAAATAAATTTTAGTATAAAAAGGTCAATCAACTTAGAACTAGTTATATATAGACTATAGATGCGCTAGCACTCTGAAATTATACCTCACAAATAGTACCAAGAAATCTGTAAGTAATTTGGAAAACCGTGTTGATCATAAAAAGGAATTTATGAAGAGGTATATCAAGTCGACTATAAAATTATAAATCATAAAATATAGAATTATAAATTATAAAATATAAAATTATAAATGGTAGAATATAGAATTATAAATTATAAGATATAAAATTATAAATTATAAAATATAAATGTATAAATTGTAAAATATAAAATTATGAATTGTAAAATGTAAAATTATAAATTATAAAACTTAAATTTGTAAAGTATAAAATATAAAATTATAAATTATAATTACTTAGGTATGAAAGGCTCATAAGTATAAACTATAACCACTTATATATTACTTTACAAAATGGTATAAATATAGAAGATGAAAAAAACTATAGTCAATAATCAACTTCAAAATTTCGAAATATATATAGTTATAATAAGCTTGCCTCTAGGCATAAAAATCCTTTTAAGATTATAAAATAACTGTATAGTTATTGTAATCCTTAGCATCATCATTAGTATTACTGCTAATATTATTAATATTATTATTATTACTATTATTGTTTCAACCAGTCAGAGGGGGATTGCCTCTGACTGGCATTTATTTGGCTTTTGTCTATCGCGTCTGTGTGCGCGGTCTGGTTAGACCGAATATTGTTGGTGTGCGCACACAGACGCGAGCAATGGAAATGCGATGAATTGTCGTAAGGTTTTATTTAATTGTTAATTTTTATATTGATTTTGTGGTTAATAGAAAGTTCCGGAATTGATGAAAATAGTTGTTTATCTGAAGAAGTTTTGAATGGAAAAGGTTTCGAATGTAAATTATGGAGGAAAATTCGGGCAGTTTAAATTGGTACATGAAATGGAAGATTTTAATTACAACTTTATTAAAGCTTATGATGTTCCAAACCAAGATCTTATTTCTTATTTCGATGAAACCAGTGAATTCATTGAAAATGGCAGAAAATTTGGTGGAGTATTGGTTCACTGTCTTGCTGGAAGATCAAGAAGTGGAACTATTTTGACGGCTTATTTAATGAAACATTTTAAAGTTGGTCCAAACGATGAGATTGAGACAATTAAGGAAAAGTCATTCAAGATTTCATGTTAAAGTATTTATATTAATTACAGTAACTTTGGTCGTTAAAGTATTATCTATTTTGGTATATTTTATCATAACGTCAATTTATAAGCCACATTGGTTATGAACGGGTCGTAATATTTGTACTACAGGCATGTCCCAACCAGACGAGTTCAGTGATGAAGAAACCCACCGGCAAATGATCACCCGGCTCCGTACGCGGTATATTTGGTACCGCATCCACGACTGGAATCGTGGATTGGACCTTGACAACTTTGGTCTGGTTATCAGAAGTGGCCCGGAACCGGATGCCCCGGCATGGGTGAAAACGGAGCCGGAGAACAACGCACTCCGAGAGGCCCGAGATCAGGCGGCCGTCGATGTAGAAATCGCTCAGATCCGGCTGAAGAAACTAGAATTGCAACTTCAGGCCAAGAGGGAGGGGATATCCCTGGAGGATCTCGAAGAAGCCGAGACAACTCCACGAAAGAGAGGGAGGCCCCGCAAGTACCCCGCGTGATTGGGGGATGACAATTTGTTTGACCTAGACAATTCATTTTATATGAACTAAATATTAGAAGTCGTCTGTGTTTATTTCATTTTTTATTTGTATATTAGTGGACGTCGGGTGTTTATTCTCGAATAAAGTATTTTCCTTTTGTTTCGTAAATCACTTGATAGATGGAGGAGTATAAAGATACCCTAGTAGGAAACGCTAATATTAATTCATTAATTTTACTACTTATTTTTTTTAATTTTCTTTTTGGGTATAATGGAAACTAATGAATCTCCTTTTTAGTGTATAAATTAATGGAGAACCTGCGTAAGGATCGGGAGCAGGCCCAACAACAAACCGACGAACTCCGAGTCCGGGTGGACAAATTGAAAGGAAAATGTCGGGAATTCGAGGGGACCTGGTTTAGTCCCGAAGCAATGAAGAAGAAAACAGCCCAGATCCTCCAGCTGCAAACACAGGCAACCCAAGACCAAATGGAGATCCGCGCCCTGAAATTGCAGGTGCGGGCGCTCGAAACCGAGCGAAATGAGCAGTTGGTGCAGGAGGCCGTGGCAAGACAAATACGGCCACTGGCTGTTGAACTCGCAACAATATATCCCCCAGCCGCTGAAAATAAGCCCAAAAGAAAACGGCTTGGACGAAACATTCGAGAAAAATTGAAGAAGGCCAGGTTGGCCGAGTATGAGCGACAAGTAAATTCCTCGCAAGTGTCTACAACGGGGTTGACCAGCTCTACCAACAGGCCGATTTGAACTTTTATTCGTTTTGTATATTTTTGTAGTATGCTTTGTATATAATTGTGTAGTACTAAAATAATACATATTCTTGTGGTGTTAAAATAATACATATTTGGTAGTATTAAAATAATATCCGATATTTTTATGATTGCCTGAGAAATGAGAGTTTGTGCGTAAGGTTGGGAAAACAATTTTGATAAGGAACATGAGAAATCGGACACACACCTTCTAACGGTAGTCCGTGAACCCGTGGAGTACTCGACAATTATAGTGCCTTGATGCGCTCACTTTTTGCGAGTACTCAACCCTTGATACAGTACCAACGTTGATTACTCAACGGGTACCAAGCGGAAAACAATGTTACATGTTGGGTTACGCTGGTAACAGCACTTAATCATTCGACCACCAGTAACCCACCATAACCATTAAAATTTAATGTTTTGATCTTTGTTTTTTATTTTTTTTTTCATTTTGTACACCTATATATAAATATATACCATGTATTGAATTTGTAAAAATCTAATTTTATTTTTCAAGTTAGGAGGGGTTCGGTGAATCCGCATGTGTAACTGGTGTGGTTTGGTACCTCCAAAAAGGTTAAGAACCACTGTCACAAAAGAATAAAATTTTCTCCAATAAAAATCCAGCATAAACAATGCCTAAATGGCTCGTGATTTAATTTGCTATATATTTGTATAAAAGATGAACTTTGGTTTTGAATTCAATGTCAATAAAAATATTCTTTGTTCAAAATTTTGTTTTAGAAAATGTCTATAAAAATCAATAAAATAGTAATTGTAAACGACAAATAAGAAAATTGCAATTCATTTTTTACAAGAAATATTAAAATATTTATCAAATATAACCAAAATTTTGTTTTAACAGAAGAGTTTATTGACATTCGAAATGGAGTGTGAACAGGGATTTTATATATAAGTTGATCACCCAAAAAATAAGAGCTTCTAAGAAGAATTGCAAATTCAGAAATTGATATTGCAATATAATATAGAGCATACCTATTTTATACTGAGCTCAGGAAGCTGCACGCATTCATATATATATATACACGCATATACAGTGTATTTTTGAGGAAAAGGGACATTTTACATTCCTAAGTGAGATTCCTAAAATTCGATCCTGAAACGATGGGTTTCGACTGGAAGCCAACCGATCCTACGACAGAATCCATCAAACCGAGACGACAGTTGAAGACTAACGGGCGATGACTGTGCTCAAAAGGGAGACAACGTTGACAGGCACTCACCCGGCTCAGACGAATCGAACTGGTAATTGAAGCTGGTATCATCGAGGACATGATCTTCCATGATGAAGAATAGATGTGGAACTTAACAGAGCTTCAGGATCGTAAAAAAGAAATTCCATACTCGGTCGGTTGGTCCTATGAACAACCACCTCAGAAACGTGGGCGACTCCGCAAGTAATTCTTAGACGGAAGATTCATTGAGTTGTCGTGGTACAATTTGGCATTTTCATTAAAACATTAGTGATCGTTAAATTTAGTTCTGCTTTAATCTTTAGTATTTCGAATAAAATGTCAGTGATTCACCGCGTGCCACAGGTTGCTGACCCCTTTCATCAATCATCATTAAACATCCAATTGATAAAGATTTCAGAATATTTTATGGACCATTATGGATTGCTTTCAAAATTCTGTTCTGTGCTCAATTACAGTTGCTAAAAAGTTAACTCTAATGACAGTTATTAAATACGATTTTATCTTCCACATTTAATTGTTTTTCGTTTCAAATGATAAGATCACTATCACATCTAACCATAGCTTTGAATCATCCAGTCCATCTTTAGAATTTAATAAGAAAAAGGAAACTGATACCGATCCGTTAACCGGGACCACTCCATATAGAATAAACACACCAAAACACCTTCGGTATATTAGAGTGAAATTATCAACATTATTAAATACAATAATCATCATCCTCATCATCAGCTGCAGCAGTATATAAAAATCATTCCGTACAAAAACATCAACTGTAATAATAGATAAAAAATAATTATAATAGAAATAAATAATAATAATAAATATTGATTAATATAATAATTAATAACATCAAATATAATAATTAATAATATAAATAATGATAATAAAAAGTCAAAGTTAGTATAATAATAATGATACTAGTAATAGTAAAAACAAAATCCAGCGGCTATGAAGCACATAATCAATAATCTCAAGAAATAAGACATCTGTACAAATATCACAAAAACTTAGGAGAAGGCAGAAGAAGACATAATAGGAACATAGGCACTACTGCTGCTACTGGGAACTGTGATGGAATTGTTGCTTGGATGAAGAAGTAGCATTGTACCGGTAGGGCCTGATGACGATGCTGCTGATGAGTTTAAGGAAAGCAAGAATCCTGAAGCATCGTGAGCTTGATAAAACGTAGCGGCCATGGGTTGAGAATTTGATGAAAACATTTGAGAAGCACCTGGAGGTGCGGATGTCGATGAGGAAACTTGAAACATTTGTTGCTGTGACGACGATGATCCAGACTGAGTAGCAGACGATGAAGCATGGAACGCCTGTGACGTAGTGGATACGGGGAACATTTGGGACATTATGGCAGAGGAAGCAAACACCTGGGGTGATGCGATTGATGAGGAGACAGAAAAAATCTGTGGCGTCGCTGTGGATATCGCACATGATGATGAAGGAGGTAAAATGGATTCTGAAATTGCGGAAGCGTCATTTATCGAGGGATCTGAGGTCTCTTTACTGTGCAACTTTCTGTGATTGGCGAGAGATCCGTAGTGCTTATAGGTTTTGTGGCAAGCAATACATGAAAATGGGCGTTCTTGTTTATGCACGGCGGCGTGTCTATTCAGATAAGAACGTTGAGTGAACGAGTAACCACATTGGAGACAAGAAAATGGCCTCATACCAGTGTGGCAACGTAAATGAGCGACTAGGCGAGAATGGAGAGAAAATCGTTTCGGACAATAAATACACTCATATGAGAATGGTCGCCCTCTATTGTCACAATTAGGTTGTGCTGGTAATCCATTACATTGTTCTGGTTGCTGCTGCTGCTGCTGTTGTTGTTGTTGTTGTTGTTCTTGATGAATAATTGCATGGATTTGTTCTTGTTGATGTTGAATTGGCTGTAAATCGTTCGTTATTATCATTAATTCATCTCAAGTTCATTCGATTTTATTACATTTACAATAACAATAATAATTTGTATACAGGGGGAAATAATGATGACAAATCATATCATAACTGAAAGTACAGATTTCAAAAACGTATATACTATAATTAATAACATATTCCCATGGAAATAGGTCCCTAATTGCATTTGTAGCCATACATTAGATAACTAATTGCTTTTGGAACCATAAAATGACTTAAGTCATTCAGTACCCAACTCTAATGAAAGAAATTAAATATTTAACCTAATTCTTTCCCTTTTAAAGAAACATAAGTTGGGATCTCTTCCTACCTTCCCCGTTTTCCTTATTTTTGTAAAAAATTTTATTTAATTTACAATTCGAGGCATTTAACTTTTGGATATAATTTAATAACAAATAACAATATCCCATTATAACAATTAATAATAATGATTTCCATTTTAATCAATTCTATTATTTTTATCAATCTATATACTATTAAAAAATGCTAATAGCAATATTAAAAAAATGGAATAATTGCCCAAAGAGAATAAGAAATTGCTGCATTACAAGACGTATCAAATATATACATTGGAAATATGTAATTATCGTAACGATTCCTAATATTTTCTCCCATTGACAACTCCTTCCATACCTTTCGATATTGACCACATGGAACAAACAGATGTCAAATAAAAACGATAGCCAATCAATCTCCCATATTAAAGCGCCATTAAATTAACTCATAATTGTTCCATAATTTTCCTCAGTCAATTTCAATAAGAAATCGAACGAATTTTCCAGACATGTATGTATTGAGTGTGCGTGTTTGTGTGCGTGTCCGTGTGTACTCATCAACTGTCCACATGCCAGTGATGCAGATACCTCGAAATATACCAATGCAGATGAGGGATAGCTACAATAATGAAAAAAAGTGCACAGGAGCACGAGAGACAAAGAAGTAATAATAAATAATTTTTATTCAATTTAGTATACAGCATAGCAGTTATTGAAATGACAGAAATTTTACAGTTATTAGTATGAAAAAATGAAACCAATAATGACATTTTGGAATCGGACAAATGCCCGCATTGTTTTTATAAATAACTTGAACATATTCCAAATATGCAAAGATTAATGTATCAAAGAATTCATAATTTTATTGGTGCAATGATTCACATTAATAAACAATGATAATGAGGAATAGAAAAATTAAGGAAATTTTAGCGTTGATTTCTCTGAGATTTTCAATAATTATGCTAAATGGATATTGGAAGCATTGCTGAGGAGCAATAAGCAGAATATAACAAAATCAATTTTGATTCTACAATGATCAACTCGACAGCCGGTAGGTAATCTAGATACAATGAATCGTTTCTAGCATTATACATATCAATGGTTCGCCATGTCAGCTCAGTGCTACTATTACGCAGGCTCAATTATTAATATCAATAATAAAAATCAATATAAATTTTTGTAATTTATTTTTCATTTCCTTAAGTAGAAACTGTTATAAATTTAGAAATTAAAATTATTCTTACTGCTAAAAGAAATATTAATAAAATTATTTATTTTTCTCATATTCAATTTGCAATTTCTCTCATTTCTTTTCAGAGTTTGAAATTCAGTTTATCGATCAATATTTTGGTTTATTTTTAACACATCTTTTTAATGAAGTGATACAAACTAATGGACTGAAAGTGCGACTGGAATGGGAGCTCGCGTTTTGGTCATTTTAATATGTATATATTTATATGAGCGATTCCCATCACAGGAAACGGCAGCACGGCAAATAGCTCGATGGCAGTATTAAGTGAGCAAATGAAAATGTTGACGGGATTTATCTGGTAGCAATATTGTGACTTGGAGGAATATATAATAAATTAATGGTATTGTCTCGCTATTTTCCAAGTTAGAAATTACTGCTACTAATCAGGATGCATAGAAATTGCGCAAAAAGGGACAATGGCTGAAATTGTGTGAGTGAATATGACACTGACAATTCAAATCTACCAATACCACCAATTAGCATATGTAATCAATCAGAAATAAGTACGTCAATAATCAATTGGAGCGGAGGGTGACGGTGACCCCCAAGAATTACAAACTCATTACAATATAGTAATAATTCAGCCATGTAAATCTCACCTCGTCGACAAGTTGCATTGTTTGTTGCTCATTGAGCTGCACCGATTCAATTTTACCACCTCGCTTCAATTTTGCCTTATCAGGCTTACGTGGTGGGAATGAGGCGGCCTGGAATGCGCCGCTGGCGATAGCCTGGGCTACTGCACCACAAGTACAATTCTTGGGTGGCACGACAACAATTTGCTGACGACATAGTGACATATCGAATTCGGTTTGCACGGCGACTGAATGGAAGCGTTCGGTCGATGTTGGTAGTATCGATTTGTCGTTCGGTTTTGCAGCGGGTTTCTTCCTGCGTTTCAAACTCGATTGGGGGACATTTGACTGGGGAGGCAGCGGCTGGGAAGCGACATTAGATTGAGAAGCCACATTTGTTTGTTGGAAAGTGGCCATTACATTATTGTTTTGCTGCTGTTGTTGTTGCTGTTGCTGTTGCTGTTGCTGCGATTGCTGCTGTGGTTGATACGCTAAATTGAACTGTAAAAAACTGTTTGCTTGGCCTGCATCTTGTTGGGATGCTTGTACTTGTTGGTTGCCGTCATTAGATGAATTGTTGACACAATTCAAAGCAGCTTGAAATCCTTGTTGCAAGTTCCCTGGCCCTGTTAACTGAATTGGCAAGCAATTAGGCAAGCAACCACCTTGTACGAAATAAGATAAATCCAGAGGTATTCCTGCGGCGGTGAATGCGTGATTTCCAGCACCAAGTTGTACAGGAATTGTTAAATGATGCTGCTGTGTCTGTTGTTGTTGAAACTGACTGTTGTGTTGCATTTGCTTATTTGAACCTCCAGCACCATTAGCGTTGTTCATTTGCTGACTCTAAAATTCCATGACTTATTATTCATCAGTTTCTAAATCGGCATTACCACCGTCATTGAACCATTTTGAGAAGACTGTAGTGATAGGGTTTGCTGACATTGAGGAAATAGAATCTGGCTATTTACTACAGCAGTATGATGTTGCATCTGACTAGATGCCGTCTGTTGAAAATGGGCTTGATTCAGCTGCTGGCTGACAGTTATCAAGGTAGGAAATGAATTTGAATGTGCCATATCATGTATATTTTCTTACATAATATTTAAAATATTCTAAAATAACTGTTGACAATTAATAAAATTTCCATTACAAATTTACTTAAAAATACTTAAATTAGTAAAAATAAGGTAATTATAATTAAAAATATTATATTCCTATTTAATGGAATAATATAATACATCAAAATATCTATTATTTTATAATTAAATAATTATTAAGAAATTTAAAAAATAACTTAATATTTGCCTTTGTTAAACAAATGTAGTAATTTTCACTAAATTATGATTAATATAAGAACTTTGAAATTAAAAATGACTTTTTTACTTAAATTTTGAAAAATAATTTATCATTTAATTGAAATGTTGATTTTTTTAATAAAAAACAGTATATAAATATGCAAAATATTCTAAAATATCAATAAATATCAAAGTTTCATCACCAAATAAAGTTTAAGTTATTAATGTAATTGAAATGTTCATAAAAAATTTTTCAAATGAATCAAAAATTATAATAAATGATCCCTGGTTAAATGAGCATATTTTAACTAATGAGGTTTCAAATATAAATTACAAACAATAAATTACTGATTACAGATGATCTAAATATTGATGAAAATTATCTTACCTTCACGAGTCAGTTCAGTAAAAACTTTGTATTAGGCATTGAAAAGATTTCTGTTCTGTTATGGGATTTCAATCCATAATTGTCTATACACATTCTGATGGATCTATTTTTCTTCCATAATGTTATGGTTTTGAATCAGATATATAGTCATTTTTGGGGGAAACTGAAGCAGGCACATCATCAATTTGGATAGTATAAATAAAATTTAATAAAAAATATGAAGTTATTTAAGATAATGTAATTAAATGTAAAAACTGAATTGTTTTTGAATTAGGATTAGAAAATCAATTTGTAAATGAGAAATTGCATCTCCAATCATATTCTTAAAGTCAATTCTAGAGACAGGCATGGAAGAAATGATTTTTAAATGATGAATAACTGTAGACTATAAAATAAAGCTTAAGAATAGAAGCTAAGAAATCAAAATAATTACAAAAAGGGCTTTTATAAAATTATTAACTACTAGTTAGCGTTTCTTAACCCTTAAAATCATAACGTGGTAAAGGAGAATCGTTTTACAAGCAGAATAGTTGCAACATAGTGTTGGACTAGAACTGATATCTAGACCCAAAATCTTGGAAAAGTGATGAAAATGTGTGGTACATAACATGCACACCTAGCAATAAGTTTATGTAAATAGCAAACATAAAACATCAAATAAACAATAATAACTAAGAGAAAGTAACAGAAAATAAAAACATTTAAATTAAAAAATAAAATCAAACAAACGCAAAAAGTATCTCAGAAAACTGACTCAAACATAACAAAGAAACATAAAAATACAAAAACAAACTCGAATAAAGTCGAAAAATAGTAGAAATACTAAATTCTAGACAAAAATCCAGAACAATTCATAAAAATGGTGAAATCCACCATAGCCATTCAAATAAATAAAAATTAATAAAAATAAATAAATTAGTTTTAAAAATAAAAATTGACAGAAGAGAATTCAGAAAAAATGATGCTAAAATAAAAATTAACTTTAATTTAATATGGAATGTTCTGGAAGTGCCCAAATCCATCATGGAGGCAAATTTAACAAAAAATAATTAAAAAGTAAAAATTTAAAAATAAAAACAAAAATTATGGCATAAAAATTGCCATTAAAATCATCACAAATCAAGAATAGAATATTCTAGAATTAAAAGATTTCGAGTTTGTTTTACTGCATCAACGTACACACTATATATATATACCTCCACATTTTAGTCACAAAAACACTCTTTATGCCAAATTTACTTTTCTTTAAACAACCTATTTGAAGAAGAAGATATAAAACTCGATAGTAAGCTTTTTGATTTTATAATGTCATCGTGATTAATGATAACATTTTTTTTATTATAATTTATGCAAATTTTCATTTTTACTTTTGTATAAAAAAATAGGTGTATATACCGCCACATTTTTGTCACAAATATATTCTTTATGCCAAAAACATTTTACGGTTATTTCGTTGAAACCAATATGGGAAACTACTAGTAAGAACGATATTTTTTTTTGTATGTTATTATTGTAATGCATCTATCAATATAACTTCTCGGCGATAAATTTTATTTATTTTTGCTTTCTACTCAGTATGTAAGAGGGATTAAAACCGAATCGAATAATCTTCGATTTTGATCCGTCTTGCATTTAAAATTTCAATTTTGATCGTAATTGAGCACACTGCCCTTGACGTCTGCAGGCCACTGCCTGCCACGCATTTATTTATATTTATACGATGCGGGGTTGTCGGAGGTCGTACCGACTCAGTGGTATATGCCACTGGGTTTGTCGATATATACCTCTGGTACGGCGGAGTTCTCAGAACTCATTATGTTATTATCTATATCCCGGTAGTATATATTGCCGATCCACATTACACTAGGGCATGTCGTAGTGGACACAGTGTGGCCACGAAAGCATGCAATTTTCTGTAATCGACCTTCATTACATGAATAATTCACATATTAATCTCCCCATTAAAAATTCACATCATCACATCACACTTGGACACTATAAACGGGGAGAAGCTCCAGACTCAAATTGATTACAATTCTTAGTTCTATTAACAAAAATGTAATTGGCTATACCTAAACTACAGAGCACATCATTTCGTTCTCGGAATACCCATTGTGTACATGCATTTCGAATTAGAAATTTGAATATGAAATAAATCTTGAATGAGCTATCAGACGCTACAAAATGGGAAGAGAATTATCTGAATGAAAATCATTACTTTCCGACGATCAGGAATGATAATTGGTGGTTTCTCCAACTATCACAAGGAAGTTAAAGAAGCCTAATCTTGTGAATGTAAAATTCACGTACTTGATGGACAATCATGTTAGTAACATTCGATAAAAATTTCGAAATGCATGTACGCAGCTCAGGATCCATAAACTTGGGCAACTATATGAAAAAATAAATCATTCGAAAAGCCTGCTGTTGCATTTGAGTTGTATATCACTGAAGTGCAAAAGAAAGGGGTAAAAATAGATTTTTAAAATTATCCGTTTATTTTTCATAAGTTTATTGATGGCGAAAACTTGAGTTATGCGTATATATATAATTGACCCCTTTGGAATTTTGCCTAGTAATAATTGTGCTAATACAATACCTTTATATGTACAGTTGGTAATTTAATTAAAAAATAAGTGCAGAAAAAAGACAAATAAAAGCGTGATCAGGCACCACAGAATTTATAGTAAAGGAAAGTACGATGGAAGCAGTATTAGGAAATGCCAAAAGCAGATTCAAAAGGCAAGAATCTGGAAATCCGTGAAAAATCAATAAATTGTAAAATCATCGAAATTGAATTGGGAAAACGGGACAGGTATAGATTAGCTAATGGTCAACAAGATGATGATGAGGGATTTATCAGAAAATGGTTAGGAAGGGTCGAAAAGCATTCAAATGTGTTAAAACAGAAAACGTTAATTAATTAATTAATTGGCTAATAAAAAACCCGAGCTGGTTAAACAAAGAGAAAAGTAAATAGAAGGAAGATTTGGGCCCATTAGCGTGACACAATGATTAATTGGAAAAGAACAAGGAGGAGATAGTGCGTGCAGAAAGGCCGGAAGGGCTATTAATTATCTTTGTTCGTTGGACCATTAATGGTGATAGCCGAAGCAGATATGTGGAAGCGAATGTCAAGTGAGAGATTGGCTCGGCAATAACCATTTGTCATCCCGATTTCTAAGAGTATATGAGGAATGGGAAAATCAGAGCAAATCGGCATTTTGTCCCAATTAGGGTAAGAAGAAATGAGAGTAGGCGAAAGGTAAAAACGAATTAAAGAGATTAGAAAAAAAGAAGATATAGAATAGGAATTCGAAAAGATGAAAAAGGATCAAATCAAAGAGAAAAGGAAAACGTCGGTAAAGAGAACCTAAGGAAATAAAAGGTGAATATTATCTTTTGTCTAAGCATCAACGCCGAGCGGAGAATCGGTCAAACTTAACTTTTAATATAACTTTTAACTTTTTAATAATATTATTCATTGTTGAGAAAAAAATATATTTTTATGATACAAATATACGTTGGGTAGTTCATTGTTTTGATTAAAAGGACACGAGGAGTCAGAGGTTACCGAGTTAAATTAACAAAAACCCAATATATTAATATAATTATACTAATCGATACTACTTACATTTGATAAATTCAAGTTTATAATCCTAAAAGTTGTTACCCACCCCTTATAATTCTATATATTTATAACTATACTAATAGATACGACTTACTTACAAATACTTATAAATTCAAATTTATAATTCTAAATTTTGTAAACGACCCCCCTTATAATTTCCTAATATATCTATAATTATATTGATAGACACTACTTACATATTAATGGAATTCAAATTTATTATTTTAATTTTGTAAATTCTAGATATAACTATAATTATATTAATAAATACTACCTCAATATTATTTATAAATTCAAATTTACAATTTTAGATTGTGTAAACGACCCTCTATAATGCTATGTATATGTTTATATTAATAGACACTACTTATTCATAAACCCCAATTTATAATTTTAAACTTTATGAATGACTCCTTATAATACTATATATACCAAGGGTGGGCACGCATGAGTTCCAATGAGAGACATTTTCCGAAAATTTATTTTTTAAAGAGCCACCATTGTGAACTACATATTTTTTTTTATTTCATTAATTTGATTAAAAAGACTTAAACGCTATTAAAAACAATTATTTCAAAATTTAAGTAACAAACATAAAATATAATAAAAATCCATAATAAAAAGTAATAAAATTTCTTGAATTAACGAAGACTTTGGTCAAATCTTTGAAATTTGGTGTATACTTTGTTAAAGCTGTCGCAGCAATTCTGTAAGATGCTGATTGGTCAACTGTGAACGATATTTCGACTTCACGAACTTCATTGTGGAGTACAAAGATTCACAACAATATGTTGTACCAAAAATTGAAATTAGACGGCAAGCAGCTTGTTTTAAGTAGTGGATATTTTGCCTCTGGTACGAGTTTCCAAAATTCAATTATAGAAGTAACTTTATGGTGCATTTGCAAAGCCTGGTCCTCTTTCATATCTAATAACTCCAATTCCCCAACGCTTTTTTAACAAGTATTACTTCAGAAATTGGAAATCCATCTTCAATAATATCACAAATAAATGGGTTCACAAAAAATGCAAATGTAGATTTAAAACTTTTCAAATCTTCAAACCTACATTTGAACCAACCCTTAAATTTTAAAATGCCTCATAAAAAATCTTATTACCAATGTGAAAAACCAATGTTTTCGTTAATTTTTAACATTATGAAAAATACAATTGCAACAAAAAATTTTTTTTAAAATTGCAGTTGAAAAAAAATTTCAAAATAAAAAAATTGAATTCAATTTTCAAATTCAATTATCAAAA